>UCOK01010138.1:0-25877 GCA_900474325.1 Synergus umbraculus | reverse complement strand
TCGATGGGGATGATGAGGAGAAGTTAAGGAGAAATTTCAACCTAAGATCGGACCCACGCATGAGTGGGTCACTTACTTCGCTTTATAGCATCTTGACGAAAGGTACGTACGCTCGTACACCGTGCGACAATTTGTACTTAGGATTCTTTTGAACGATTGAGTTTAATTTCGAAAAATTGTTTTAGAAAATTCCATTTAATAAAATTGTAAACGCATTCATATAATTTTAAATACAAATTAAATTAATTAATTAATCCTGTCAAAAATAGTATCGTTTTCATTATTATAATAGTTCATCCCAGTATGTGTGTTCAAATCAGGAAGATTCAAAGAGATAAGCGTAGATGTGGATTAATATGGAAATAAAAAGAGATAGACGGGGATAGACAGGGATAGAAAGGGAAAGAAATAGAAAGAAATTTTAATATCGGCTATTATTTGAGATAGAAATAGAAAGAAATTTCTATTTAAAAAAATTAAATATAATGAATATAAATATATTAAAAATGTAGTCTCTTCATTTAACTTTAACTTAATTTTAAAGGCTTCACCCCTAACGCATTCTATAGATGGGAAGCCAGTTGGATACCTTATTGAAATAATGCAAATACTTGAAAAAATAATGAATTTTAAAACAAATTACACGAAAGAAGAAAAAGAATATGGAAGTTGGAGCAAAAGTAGAAAAGTTTGGTCTGGTGCAATGAACTTAATAGTTAAAGGTGAAGTTGATTTAATTGTATCGGATTTATCAATAACTCCTCAAAGATTACTTAGCGCTGATTTTACTACACCACTGTTTTTACAAAAAGGTGTTCTTTACATCAAAAAGCCCTCAAATAGGATGACAATATCCTGGGGAGGACATTTTCAGGTATTTACAAAAATCTAATTTACTTTTTATTGAATGAAAATAAAATTCCTTATATTTTCCAGCCTTTTAGTTGGGAAACTTGGATTACTATTGGTCTCTTAATAATAACTACTCCCATTATTGTGGCACTAATGACGTCGATGAACTTAAAAACAAGTTCCTTCAGTTTTTCGCGTTTAATTTTAGAATGTTACTTCAACGTGTGGAGAATATATTCCCAACAAGGATTAGATGGTATTTAAATAGGTATTTTGCATAACTTTTCATAAAATTATATATATATATATCATTCTAATTATTGTAATTGCAGAAGTCCTAACAATACCATCACTAAAAATGGCCTATTTTTCCATTTCCGTATGTTCTTTCATTTTGATGTCAGTATATTCGGCAGTCTTAATTAGTTATGTTGCAGTACCCATCACCTCAATTTTACCTTTTTCGGATTTGAATGGTTTCGTGAAGGACGGTTCCTATAAGATGGTTGTCCAAAAGGATGGATCAAGTTATGACATGTTTAGAGTAAATATTGAAAAATCTGTATTCTAATCAAAATAAAAATAATAATAAAAAACTTCATTCCTTCTTTTCTATTTAGAATGCAAATCATTCGATCTGTAAAGAAATGCATAAACTAATGATACCGAATCGTTCTTTGCCATTGACAGTAGAGGATGCGTTTAAGATGGTAACAATCAGTTTTATTAAATGGCATGCTTTTCAACGTCCTTATTCAATAAAAATTTTACTTTATTGATGATTTCAGGTTTGTTATCATAAAATAGCTTACTATAACAGCCAAATGTTGGATGAAATAATCAATAAGAGTATTTCATGTCAAGTAGTTAAAATTCCTACAGGGCACTTTGACAGTGCTGGTATGGTTTTACGAAAGAGAAGTCCTTACACAACTGCTATGAATTATCAGTAAGTATCTATTAAATCAACAAATTCCTATTTTATATAATTTACGAGTTATGCAAATATAGAATATTTTTAAATGACAATAATGAACATTTTCAGTTTGAGTCAGCTTAGAGACAATGGTATTCTGAGCCATCTAAAGACAAAATACTTTTTAACAGCAGGTCGGTCAGAAAAGACTAATTTCGACAGTATTGGAATTAAAGGAATTGCAATGCTATTAGTAATCTTCTCAGGAGGAATTGTTTTAAGCGTTACTTTATTATTCATCGAAAAATATATTGCAAAACTGTAGATAAGGTAATAAAATGATCAAATTGAAAGTTTTTACTTGCTTTACTAGACTAGAGAATTTATTACTGAAAGTTGTGTGAATAGCGTCCAAGTACACTTTATGTTTACATATCTAAGTAGTACCCCAAAATAAAGAGGGTTAAGAAACTCCTCACATTTGATACAAACCTTCCACTTCATTCCACACTCGCACAAAACTTTGACACCCACACAATTAATTATGTGATAAAAACCAATATTACTTATCCACACTCATCTCTTTCAATCTCCTCTCTTCTATAACTTTCTATATCCTTTTCAATCTTAATTCGCTCTTATCTCTTTTAATCTCCAGTTCTCTATTCCTTTCTATCTCCGTTTAAATTCACACCCACGCTCATCTCTTTTCTATCCCTTTTTATCTCTTGTCTATCCCCGTCTATCCCTTTCTATCTTCATCTCAATACAGACCAACGCCTATCTCTTTCAATTTTCACTTCTCTATCTCTTTCTATCTTTTGTCATTTCTACACCTACCTCTTTCTATCTCTTTTCCAATCACAGTTTTCGCCTATCTCTTTCAATCCCCTCTTCTCCATAATTTTCTATATCCTATTCAATCTCAATTCGCTTTTATCTCTTTTAATCTCCAGTTCTCTATTCCTTTCTATCTCTGTTTAAATTCACACCCACGCTCATCTCTTTTCTATTCCTTTTTATCTCTTGTTTATCCCCGTCTATCTCTTTCTATCTCTTTCAATCCCCTCTTCTCTATAACTTTCTATATCCTTTTCGATCTTAATTCGCTTTTATCTCTTTTAATGTCCAGTTCTCTATTCCTTCTTATCTCCATTTCAATTCACATCCACGCTCATCTCTTTGAATCTCCTCTTTTCTATCCCTTTTTTTTTCTATTCCCTATTTTTTGTTAAATGTCCAAGTTTTATGATCCCCTGAATCCGAAAAACATGTTTTTACCGATGTGTCTGTCTGTCTGTCTGTAGAATTTAGTCTAGTTCGTTAGCCAGCCATTTTGGATAAAAATTAAACAATTTAGATAATTTTTAAAATTTCTGAAAAATTTCTTTTTTAGTTTATAAATTCTGTTTAAGGCTGTTGCAGGAGGGTCAAGAAATCTGTAGAATACTCTAACCTGCAGGGCAAATTTCGTCGACTGTTTGAGTCACTTAGTACCAATAGGCGTTTTCTACGCCATTTTTGAAATCGAATCTTTCTCGATTTTCAAAATTCTTCGTTTATTTTAAAACTTGCACTTCTGCTTTCAAAAATTCCAGTGATCACTCCTTTGCACTATAATTGAATTATATATCCCACTTCTGAAATGTTAAAGGCGGTACGGAGGCGGTAGGCTTTCCACTTATAGGGGCTAAAAGACTGAATGTATCATAGGAGGTTGACGATAGAACTCAATTCAAATTAATGTTAAAAATAATAGTTTCTTTAATTAAGTAATAATATGGGAAATAACACTAATCTGTTCAATAATTAATTACACTCGTTAAACTTAATATTCGCCCGATTCTCGCATTTCTTAGGATTACTTTCGCTTGTTTGTTTACACGCTCGTTATCGATCAGATCACTATTGGAATCTAATCTTAGATTGATTCTCAACCTCACACATACGCACTTGTGTTAAATTCTCGAATTAAATAATACTTTCACGCGCGCTAATTTTAAATATAATTTTCAGAACTATAACAATTGTTTTCTCAACGATTCCACCGTTCTCATTGATCATGGTCTGAACATTGAAAAACGGTGGTTCAGTTCCTCTACAAAAGAAGCTGGCTTCAAAAACTACAAGTGCTATATGTAAATTTAGGAAAGATTGTTGAAAGGAAACTATTTCCTCGATACCACAAGCTTCCCTGAGTATTTCAATTTTAGTCTGTTGTACCAATCTAGTTGCTTTCTCCTTCTGCCGCCAGGAAGTCTTTTTCCGAAACACATCCCATTTTTTTTTTTAAAAACGGTAGGATCTGGGGATTGGTTTCGCTCCGCATGCACACGCCCGACGACTATTACTCATGGTAGACATAAATTATCATCATCATTTTTAATGGTGCAGACCGATTTTTTGGTGATATTTTCAAATCCTAACTTTGTATACCCAGAGCCTACTAGTATTTCGATATCATCTACGGTTCGATATCAACGGTGTCGTCTAAGGTGAATTCTTCAGCACTTTAAGTTATGGAAAAAACCATATCCCAAATATCTTTAAAGCTCAAATCCTTTACATATCGAAGAGCATAACAAGCCGCCCCAGTGTTAAACCGTCTGCATACAGTTTTAACCCGATTTTATCAGTTGGTGGATATGTTTCCACTAAAATTGTATGTAGTTCTTTAAAAGCACTTTCGAGCCAATCAATAGGACACTCGCTTTCATCGAGTATTTTAATTTTAAACGTTAATTCTCGCGTAGTAAATTTAAAAAAAGATTTTGAATTTGAACTATCCCCTAAAATTATTAATTTACTATCATATGGTGGATTTTCAACATTAAAATATCTACCTCAATATCCTGCCTCAAATTTGAATAAAGGTAGATCAGAGAAGGTTTTTTTCTTCCGAGATATTACGGGAAATAACACCGTTCTTTCATACCCTTCATTCTTAAATCCGGCCTTTACTATAGAATATATAAAATTTTGTCCTACATGTTTTTGATAGCTTTTTTCCTGTTCTATCGAATGTTTATAACCATTTTTAAAAAAATTAAAAAGACCGATTTTTTTAAAAATAAAAATAGTTTTGAGTTTTGCAGAAAAAAGGCATGTTTTGTTTTTGGTCTCAAAATAAAGCTTAAGTCTTTATTTTTCGATGATGTAAATTTCATCTTGCCGTTTTTTGTTGTTTTCGAGAAATTAAATAAAGAGTAAAGCGCCGCGCAGACGGCGCTCGAGACTACTGGGCTTCTCGCTCGCCGGAACTTCTTCGGACTCATTTATCGTATCAATTATGAATATTTATTATTTATTAAACTGTTCTCTGCATTGTACAGGGTTGAGACAGTCATTAAAGTTTTCTAATGACTGCATTACAGCCATTGTAGGGACATAATATTAAGGAAAAAGACTATTTCAACGTATTACAATATATTTATTAGATAGAAATTTATTTTCTTAATATTACGTCCCTACAATGACTGTAATGCAGGCATTAGAAAACTTTAATGACAGTCTCAACCCTGTACAATGCAGAGAGCAGTTTAACAAATTGTGATGCACTTCAAGACAAGAAAATCTTGATTCTTGCTCATATCGCTCGAAATTTCGAGAATATTTTTAACCAAGATTCTTGAACAGTCATATGTTTTTCTTGGTTTACTCGAGAATTCTTGCTTTTTTTCAACATGAAGTAGGGTGAATATGTTTAAGTAACCATGGTAACATATATATTAGCGCCATTTAATAATTTTTTCAAGATTCTTGAAAATGCTTGAAAATGACAAGAAAACATCGAGACAAGATCTTGGAAAGTCAAGATCTCGCTTGAATGCATCGCTATTAATAAATAAAGACTTAAGCTTTATTTTGAGACCAAAAAAAAAACATGCCTTTTTTCTGCAATAGTCGTAAATATTTTGATTTTCAAAAAAATCGGTCAAATTTTCAATTTTTTAAAAAATGGTTATAAACATTCGATAGACCAGGAAAAAAGCTATCAAAAACATGTGGGACAAAATTTTGTATATTCCATAGGAAAGGAGCTTAATACCTTCGAAATAGTACGAAACCGCATAAAATCGAAAAAATTCGAAAAATTCCTCCTCCCCTATCTCGGTAAATTTGTATCCAATCGAAAAAATCTTTTTCTTCAACACGTGCACGAAAACCACGTGTTTTCGAGCGTGTGAAGCGAGCTGAAAGTTGCTGTTTCCTGAGCACTCTGAGCAGTGAAATAAACTGGGAAAAAAAACTCCTACCAGGGAAGAGAACTCCAGCTAGAGGTAAAAAAACTCGCGACAGTACTGCCTCTGACGGAGAATCTTGTAGTCGCGCTATTCTAACCTCTGGAAACAGCAACTTTCAGCTCGCCTGTATGTATTCCTAGATGCATAATATACTTTACCCAAGTTTGAGTTCGATCAGACAAAGTCGAATTCTGAGGGTGGTACACTTGAGGAATAATGCCCCATATATAAGTTTGTGTTTTCCCGAGAGGTTCTATGCAATATCTTTTTTCTCATTTTCTCTCACCTCTATTTTGGGTGTACAGGTGTAAAAAAGCGAGAGATACAGGTGAGAAGGAAACGTGGGAAAACACACGAGGGAGCGAGAGGCCGGTAGAAGAGGAAGAAGAATAATGTTTGATTAGAGCGAACCTGAAATCTCGACTGAACTTTCGAGTTCATTGACCTTTTTAAAGTAAGCAATGTTAATAATGAATCTTACTTTATTCATGGATTAAAAAATGTTCCGCTCATTCTTAATTAATTATCTAGGAAGAGTGGTGGAATTTAAAACTAAAAACAGCCAAAAACAGTGAACAAAAATATATTGTCAATTAATGGATTGACATACTGAGGATGCCCTGAAGACATCCTTAGTACGTCCATAACAGTCCAATTAATGTTCTAAAAGTTTCTTGTTTTACCGACGTCTTTTGGACAAGAGACGTTTTTAGGACATCAATTGGACTGGCATGGTCGTCCTAATGATATCTTCAGCACGTTATCAGGATGAAAATGTTTTTTTGCCCACTGGACTGATCAAACTGGCAAAATCTGAAGAAAGACACTAATTTGACTAAATCAAGTGAAGAAAAGCATACGGGAAATCTTCCCAGCGTCAGAGTTCAACAATCTCAATCTTTTAATAATGTACGAGTCCATTTTTGCGGTCCCTTTTTTATAAAGGAGAAAAAACACAGAAATAGGAAATTCATTAAATGTTACGACGCAATTTATGTTTTTATGATCGTTAAAGCCGTACACATTGAAATCGTAGAAGATCTCTCAAGTGAAGCATTTCTAGCTTCACTGCAGCATTAGACGGGGATTACCAGAATCAATTTATTCTGATAACGGAACAAAAATTTTTGCGGTGGTCAAAAAGATGTCAATGAGTTCTATACATTATTAAATTCAGAAAATCTTAAAATAAAATTAAGCATTTTCACATCCGACAATAAAATAAAATGGCACTTTATCACCCTCACGCTTCGAATTTTGGAGATCTTAGGGAGATTTTTTATTGATTTTTAACGTGTACAATTGAAGTAGAGGCAATACTAAACTCAAGACCATTGAGACAAATGTCA
This sequence comes from Synergus umbraculus, assembly GCA_900474325.1. NCBI lineage: Eukaryota > Metazoa > Arthropoda > Insecta > Hymenoptera > Cynipidae > Synergus > Synergus umbraculus. Next base: position 18,516 of record UCOK01010138.1, on the reverse strand, counting down.
ACTGATATCAATGATTTCACTGCTTTGACACATGGTCAATTTCTCGTAGGGGATTCAAAATGAGAAGTCTTCCTGAAAGTGATTATGTGACATTGCCGCGATATCTCAAAAATTAAATTTAAATCTTGAATAACCGATTCAAAATATGTAATATGATACACTGTGCCGACAAGGATTAAAATAAATCATCTTTTTAATAGAATCATTGATACATAATACAAAAATAAATTGATCTAAAATTATTTTATTTTCCATGGTAATCTATATTTTTTTTAAAAGACGAGTTTCAAATTCAGTGCCGGTCATCAATAAGACAGCTTCATGTCTCGAAATCCTGGTCGGTAGTGCTCACTACCTTTTCAAACTCAACGGTGTACATATAATTTAGTAGATCAATAACTCGATGAGCGTAACCAAATTCATTGTCGTACCTAAAAAAATTAATATTTTTTTATTTCTTTTAAAATATTGATAAATTAAATGTAGAATAATTACTGTTTTACAGAATATGTATATAAATATCTAATTCTTTAAAAGAAAATAGTAACTATAGTTGTAAAATTGTATCAACTTTTGTGCTCATTCAATGAGCGTTAATTGATCCCTAATATTAAATAATATATATGCATAAATATCATCAACTCTGCACCGTCCGTATGGACCATTTGTGTTCATCCCAAAATAAATTATTCTGATATTCTATTTTATCATTCAATTGTTTTTGAGTATTCAATATTTTTCCTATCATGTCACGCCTAAGCTGTTTCTTCCCCATAAAATCTTTTAATAATTATAATAGAATTCTGAATAATTATATGATGACAAAAGTTAATTGTGCTCACTATTTACCGACGCGACGCGACTTAATTCCTAAAGTAGTGATTTTCTTAGTCTTCAATAAAATGCATTTCTATTTATAGTAAACTAATCAATGTTCTTATTACCTTTTGAAATAAAGCTTTATGTCTGTTAAAAATTCAATAATTAAATATTAATATATTATAAGAAACGACATAAGAAACCTTTTATATTTTCTTAGATTTAAACATCCTTACTTTTAAATTAATAGCATTAAGGGGATGTTATACTTGACCGTAACAGAAAATTTAGTTTCTGCAACTTCACGCTCGGAATAATAAATTTTTTTTGCTAAATCTATAGGCCTAGTTTTAGAAAAAAAAATCTGTCCGCTTACGCGGGCACATTCTTATACACACGTCGTGCTTCGCACTCCGTGTTGCGAGGTTCGCGACGCTTGCACCTATTTTTATTTAAATTACTACAAAATGGAATGGAATGCAAACGAAAAATAATTTACTTAAGGTTCTATCGACCTTAAGGAGCACATTCTCATCAGGGTACTCGCGCTTCGCGCTCGATATTTCATTTAAACATCGCGCTCGGCTCTGTTTAACAACATTTTTCATGACTAAAACGAAAACTACTCATCCTGTTGAAAAATGGTTCAAGGAGAACTTGTAGATCTTTTTAAGGCCAATAATTACGTTTGTTATCATTTTCTCTGTACCTCGCGTTATTTGGCTCAAAATTTGAATTTTCGATTTTTTAAGGAAATTCAACAAGTTGTTATGCCTATCCTATAGAGTGTTCAAAAACAAACATTTTTCATCTTTAGACTTTTTTTCATATCGTGCGTTGTTTGGCTTCTAATTCAAGTTTTATTTCATTTTTTTGGATTTTCAAAATATTATAAGTCTCAATTTTTTTTTTATCCAAAAAAGTCATTAAGAAAAATTGTTCATCTTTTTGAGTACTACGAACATCCGTCATTAGAATTTTCAAATTAAAAAAAAAATGGTTTCAAAATTTTTAAAAATGCTCCAACTTTTTGAATTTTTATCCAAAATAGCTGGCCAACGAACTTGACCTTCATTTTAGGACACTAAAAGAGTATACCAAAGGACAATCCAATCGGTCAATTCTTTCGAAAGTTATCGTGCTCACAAACTAAAAATCTACAGACAGACACATACGTAAAAACATGTTTTTCGAGTTCAAGGGGTCCCAAAACGTGGACATTTGATGAAAACTGGGGGGGGTCAAATTTTACACAAATCTAATACATTCTCTCTGATGAGAATGTAAAAATATTTGTTCTTGCGAGCGAAAGTTGGAGAAATTAAATTTACTCTAATATGGTAATTACCACGTTACAGAAAAAAATGTCGGTAAGATAGGGATCGGGTAAGTCTTACATGACCTTAATCATATCAGCGCATATAGGTCTATCGGTTCGTTTTTTGACACAAGCAATCTTTCTTTTTGTTATATCAGGTTTGCATTTTAATTATTTGAAGACGTATAGTCGAAAAATCAATTTTACAAAAATTATAAAAGAATATAAAACTTGAAAAATGTAAAGATCGGAAAACTGATAAGTGACTTTAATAATCTAAATAAGAATTTAAAAGAAATTTGTGAATTACCATGCAATTACTTTCATGAAATTGCTGGTTTGCGGTATGCCAGCCTTAGCGTCAAATATACAAGAGTAGGGTGTGTGATTGAAATCTGATGAAACACAGTCGTCTTCCGTGTAAGCAAGAATATTTTTCAACTCTCCTTCAGAAGCTGCTTTCATGGTCTTCTTCACTTCATCATAAGTTGTAGGGTTATTCAATCTTTGAAAAAATGTTGCATATTAAATATATTTGAAGTTTCTTGAAATTGTTTGATATTATTTCCAGATCATTTCAAATAGGGTGACAGTACCATCCCTGTTGGAAGTAAAAAGATAGAAAGTCTATCTATTAGAATATTTTTCAATCTTCAGGATTGAAAAAGAAAGGAAAAATGTATCCATCCCTATCCATACCAATCTATTTCTATCTCTTTTTTAATCTACGAGAAACTCTTTCCTTTTTAATCTCAATATTTCTATCCTTTTGTATCCTTCGTCTATCTTCGCCAATAATTTCCTATCCCCTATCTATCCACGCCAATCTTTCTTTATTCTCAGTCTATCAACACGAATCTTTTTCTATCCCTTCTGCGATCTATAGCAGTGCCAATCTTTTCCAATCCCTACTTTTCTATCCTTGTCTATCCCTGATCTAATCATTTGAATCCTTACTTATCTCTTTTACACGCTTATCTCTATTAGTCTATCCATATTTATCCTTGTATAATCATTTCAATCCTTTTTTATCTCTCTTTAAGTTTACTACTAAATGTATCCATTTCAATCTTTATCATTCCTATCCATCTCTAACCTTATATACTCTTTTCAATCCTTTCCTGGATAGTCTCTATCCTTTCCAATCACTACCTTTCTATCCATGTCTATCCTTAATCTAATCATATCAATCCTTTTCTATTCTTTTTACAATTTACAAGGAGGCCTATCCTTTTCAATCCTTCTCTAACTCTCTTAAAGTATATTATCAAGTCTATCCATTTCAATCTTTATCTTTCTATCTATATCTATCTTTGTTGGATCACTTTAATACTGATAGAGATAGTTTAGTAATTATACTGACAAAGAGATTAAAAGGGATGGAGATGGATAGAATGGTAAAGATTGAAATGGATACACTTGGTAGTAAACTTAAAAAGAGATAAAAAGGATTGAAAAGGATAGAGTTAGATTGGGTTAGAGCGATCGTCTATTCAATCCTTTCCTATTTCTCTTGAAGTGTATTACCAAGTCTATCCTTTTCAATATAGGTTAGTGATTATACTGACAGAGATTGAAAGGAATAGAGATAGATAGACGAGAAATATATGAGATATAAAATTATTTATTTAACAAAGAGATTGAAAGAGATAGAGATGAATAGCCTTTTCTATCTCTCTTCAAGTTTACTACCAGGTGTATCCATTTCAATCTTTACCATTATTATCCATCTCTATACTTTTATCGTCTTTCCAATCTTTTCCTATCACTCTGGAAGTTTATTATCAAGTCTATCCTTTTCAATTCATACCTTTATATCCACAACTATTCGCCTATAATAATTTCACTCCTTCTCTATCGCTCTTGAAGTATACTAGCAAGTTTATCCATTTCAATATATTTTAGTGATTATACTGACAGAGATTGAAAGGGATAGAGATGGATAGAGTAGAAATAAATGAGATTTAAGATATAAAGTTATTGATTTAACAAAGAGATTGAAAAAGATAGAGATGATTAAACAAGGTATAGATTGGGATAGAACTTTTTTGGATGATTGATACAGGTTTTTACAACACAATTCCTAAATCCTTCGTTAGCTCAGTGGACTAAACATTTTTTCTTTGCAACGCTATGTCCACATTTATTGAGATATCAGATTGGAAATTTTTAAAACTGAAGCAAAAGCATGAAGGTACGTTTATCTCGTCCTAAATATTGAAATTTATATTTTCACAAAAATTTAAGACCAGATAAACATACCTTAGATTAGAATAATATTTATGTACAAAATATTGTATTTAAAATATAATTATGCATTTTCAAAATTCGAAAATTAATAAGTTTAAAACTAAGGAAAGAAAAATATTTAAAATGGGAGATAGAAAGATATTAAAATTTTTTTGGAAAAGATAGACTGAAGGATAGATAAAGATAGAGAAAATGGATAAACATTTTTTAGGATGGATAGAAACAGATATGAAAAGATAGAGCCTAATAAAAACGATGGATACACACACTGAAAAAATTTCGGCACACCTGTTGTCCCTATAGAGACAACAGTAGCGCCAAACACCGAGGCAAATCTTGTACCTCGCGAAGGGGCAGTATATGTTCCTGCTTGGGATAGCAGACGCACTTTTACCGTACATATGCTGCGCAAGTTCCGGCGCACAATCTAAATGGACATCATTTGCTCCAGATTTGGTGCATATGTACACCCGAAATGGTGCACCGGCGCTCCAAACCTGTAGTGCAAACGGCGTACTGTAGGTGGTGCAAACGTTGTGCCAACATTTTTTCAGTGCACAAAGATAGAAGAAGATAACGTTTGATGGATGCAAAGCGTAGACTTGGGAGGGTAGAAAATCTCTATCCTTTTCTATCAAAAAATTTCTACCCTTTTCTATCTTTTTAATTTCAACAGGGCAGTGTTACTACATGGCTATGGGTCGGGTGGTTGCATTTAGGCAGCTCCGTAGCTGATGTAGGGAAACGCTCCGCTAGTTGGAGAAACCAAAGCCAGGGAGGTCTTGGCTGGGGAAGAGTAGGGGACAGACTGCTCGATGTTGATGCTTTGGCGCGGATCTTTATAGATCCGGCTGGGAGTTCTCCTTCTTATGGCCAGTCGGAGATTGGCTCGTATAAAAAAGTGGGGGTCTTTCGGAGTTTCGCTGAAGTGGGAGCTATAATTTGTTCCTATAGCGAGCGCGGACTGTGAAGAGATCTCCCGCGACGAAAGAAAATAATTAGAGATGCTGGCCAAAACGATTCATGATTATAAAAACATTTATAATTACAAATACATTTTTCGTTGACGTCAACGAACTTTTTTTAAATTTTTTTCATAATTTTTATGGGTTTAAATATATTCGAGGATAGGCGTAGGTATCTTCGTTCATCTAATTTAATTCAATAAATTTTTAAATTAGTATCACAACAGATGAAGAAATGGCATTGCAGAGAAAAATGTCTATAAGGTAAAAATAGGATAACTATGTAAAGTATGATATGCTTTTAAAAAGTTAAAATCCTTTAAAATAAAAATTTCTTAAAAAATAAATAGTAAGACAATCGAAGGGTGGATATTAAAAAGTGTATAAAAGCCATTTTTCGAAGACTGTTGAATTTTGTTTTTAATCTACAGTCTAACGTCGTCATTTTGCCGTTAAATGTAATGCGAAATTCGGAATAGTTTTTATGTAGATAGAGTCAATAATTTATAAAAAAAATGTTGCTAACAAGAAATATATGATTATTGTTTCAATTATTAAGCATTTTAGAACATTAATCTTAGTTCCATATGTTTCGAGAGCGACTGTATATTATACTTATTATTGGTACACTAGAATTTTTGGAACTCTTAATATTAATTTTTGGATCTATTAATAATATTAAAAAAAAAACATATTAAAAAATATTAAAATGCGAACGTTATTTCGTCCGCTTGTAAAATTTGGAAAATGGCTCTTATACATATGGGGCATTATTCCTCAAGTGTACTACCCTCAGAATTCGACTTTGTCTGATCGAACTCAAACTTGGGTAAAGTATTGTCCTACTAGGTACAACATTGGAGGAAAAAGATTTTTTCGATTGGATAAAAATTTACCGAGATAGAGGAGGGAGAATTTTCCGAATTTTTTCGATAATGTGCGGTTTCGTGCTACTTCGAAGGTATTAAGCTCCTTTCCTATGGAATATACAAAATTTTGCCTCGCATGTTTTTGATAGCTTTTTTCCTGGTCTATCGAATGGTTATAACCATTTTTTTAAAAATTGAAAATTTGACCGATTTTTTTGAAAATGAAAATAGTTTTGATTTTTGAAGAAAAAAGGGCATGTTTTTTTTTTGTTTTTTTTTTTTTTTTTAATGAAGCTTAAGTCTTTATCTTTCGATGCTGTAAATTTAATCTTGCCGTTTTTTGTTGTTTTCGAGAAATTAAATAAAGAGGCGCTCAAAACTACTGGGCTTCTCGCTCGGCGGAACTTCTTCGGAGTCATTTATCGTATAAATTATGAATATTTATTATTTATTAAACTGCTCTCTGCATTGTACAGGCTTGAGACTCTCATTAAAGTTTTCTAATGCCTGCATTACAGTCATTGTAGGGACTTAATATTAAGGAAATGAATTTCTATCTAATAAATATATTGTAATACGTCGAAATAGTGTCATCGTGTACGTCATTATTGCGTTAGGTGTAGAGTTCGATTTTATTTATAAGCTATTTTAAACTTACCCCTCTTCCCCTTCTTTTTTTCTGATTGCTTGCAACTTCTTAACTTTCTCATTTACTTAAAAATAAATTACTTCTTTGGTCTTTTCGAGATTTTCTTTTCGGTACACTGCTCTCTGCATCCCTCCCTAGGGATCACGGGACCTTGTAGCTGGTGGGAGGGCTTAAGGGTCTCACGAGCTGCCGCTTCGGGATCTGGGAACCAGAAGAACTGGGCTGGGAGGCCCAGGGACTCTGGGGAACAGAGAGGTGGGTAGTCCGTGGGATCTGAACAAAGGAGCGATCCTTATGGGAGGAGTTAGCCACACCTCTTAGAATATTGAGGGTGCGAGTCCTCAGGCTCCCAAATCAAGATGTTGGGTCCTCATTATAGGTGTCCCAGAGGGGGCTGTAGAGGCTATCAAGGCCTTAAACTACAGGCTCTATCTGGGGTCATGCAGGGTCGGCATCAAGCTGAGCCTACAGGGCCTCGAAAGAGGCCCTGCAGAGAAGGGGGATGCCCCGGAGTAGTCTAATCAATGGCTGCTTCGGACATACCAATTATACAGATTAATTTGCATCGTAGCAAAGGCGCCTCGGCGGTATTAACCAAGTGCATGGCTGCGATGCGGACAGGTATATCCCTAATCCAGGAACTCTGGTTACACAGGAAGAAGATTAGTGGATTAAGGGGTTGTGGCACGATTTTTAAGGGCCCACTCGAGAGTTCGCCAAGGGCTTGCATTGCCGTCAAAGGCATGGACTGGTGGACTTCGGCACTGGTGACGAAGTTTTGCTCATGAGACCTTACGGTTATTAGGGCGAGGTTCGGGGGCAATAAGGGAGAAAGGCTTGAGGGCCGATAAGGCTGGAAACGGGTGAGCTTGATGAGAATGAGGAGGACTGTCTGAGGCGTCTGATGGAGGTGCACTTCTCGGGCGTCCGGATTGTCCCAACGGATCAGAAAGACGTGTACCAGGTAGGCCCAGGCAGAAGGGCAGACTGGGAATTCGCGTCCGACATAGTGTCAGTCAAGAAGGTTGTTTGGGCTGTAAGGACCGTTCAACCTTATAAATTACCGGGGGCTGATGGAGTTTACTCAGTGCTTCTACAAGAGAGGCTGGAGGAACTGCAGCTGCCCCTGACGAAAATTTTAGGGCTAGTATAGCACTGAGGCACGTGCCAATGGCATGAAGGGGCAGCAGAGTGGTCTTCCTATCCAAACCGAGAAAGGAGGGCTATACTGCTGCTAAGGACTTTAGACCGGTCAGCCACATGTTGACCACTTCACAGTGGTCAACATGTTTTCGAGGCAGGCTGCTCGGTTGACACGGCCCTACATGAGGCTGTGAGGAGAATCGAGCTGCAATTAGAGGAAGGCGGGTATGTGGTAGGCACCTTCTTGGATAAAGAAGGGGCCTTCAGTAACGCTCCTCCGGAAGTTATATGCAGAGAGGCTCTGAAGTGCGGCGTGTCGGGACAGCTTACAGACTGGATCCAAAGCATGCTGCGGTACAGGCGCCTCACGACGTAATGGGGAGGCAGTAGGGTCGGAGGAATAATGTCCAGGGGCTGCCCACAGGGGGGGGGTATTATCGCCCCTCATGTGGTGCTTGGTCGTGGACGTACTTCTCCGGAATCTGAATGAAGAGGGCTTTTATGCCCAAGGGTATGCGGACGACTTCGTGATCCTAAATAGGGGACTACATTTGGACACCCTTATGGATCTCACGAGGTCGGTCCTGCGAATTGTGGAGCTCTGGTGCGCAGCATCAGGGCTAACGGTCAACCCAGAGAAGACGGATCCTGTAGTCTTCACGAGGAAATATAAGATGGCTGCGGTAACGAGCCCCAAGTTTGGCGGAAAGATGATCTAAGTAGCCCAGTCGGTGAAATATTTGGGAACTATTCTAGATAAGAAACTGAACTGGTTGGAGCATCTGGAAGCGCAGTGCAGAAGGTTCATGGTAACCTTCTGGATGTGTAGAATGGCCTTTGGTAGGTCGTGGGGATTGGGGCCGGGCATGATTGTCTGGCTCTACTCAGCGATTCTAAAGCTGAGACTACTCTATGCATCTGTTGTTTGGTGGCCAAGGGTGCAGCTGAAGACTGTCCAAGCAAAGCTGGGCTGCCTGCAGGCGCTGGTATTCAGGGCTGCTACCGGAGCAATGAGGACCACTCCAGTGGCGGCAGTGGGCCTCATTCTCTGTGAGGAGCCCCTGCATGTAGCGATTACTGCAGGGGCGGCTCGGACGGTTGGACGTCTTGCTGCGACGGGTAGATGATCGCACATACTAGGCTTCCAAGTGACATCGGTAATCTGCCAACTCTTAGTACGCGGCAGGATAAAAGAACAAAAAGATACATCTTCGACCAACTTTTCTGGACATGCATCTCGGAAAGGGTGGCGTGGAAGAAGGAGGAGGGGGGTCTTCCTACAAGGGTACATCGTGTTTACTGATGGCTCCAAGACGGAGAGCTGGACGGGAGCTGGACTGTATGACAGCGCGCATAAGAGCGGTATGGCGATCCCACTGGGACAATACTCTACGGTAATCCAGGCGGAGGTATTTGCCATACTCCGATGTGCGGAGATGCGGATAGAGGAGAACAATAGGGGCGGATGCATTAGCATCTGCTCTGAAAGCCAGGCGGCAATCAAGGCAGTTGGGAAACCGGAAATCAGATCGATTCTGGTGTGGTAGTGTAAAATGGCTCTCAACCAACTATCAGTAAACAATAGGGTGGCTCTAATATGGGTCCCTGGTCACACAGGGATCAAGGGCAACGAGAAAGCAGATCAACTGGCGAAAAGTGGAGCAGCGGGCAGGCCGATTGGCCCAGAACCCTTTTTGGGCTTGGCAGCCTGTTGCACCCGCCTGGAGATCAAAAACTGGGTGTCACAACAGCACCAAAAATACTGGGCACAGGTGAAGGGATGTAGACATGCGAAAGCCTTCCTGGGCACATGCCGCAGGAGGGACTTGGCCCAAAATATCCTAAATCGGACCAGAAAAGAGGTAAAACTAATGGTACAATTGCTCACAGGGCATAAACATTTAAATTACCACAGATATAAGATGGGGCTGGTAGACAGCACCGTCTGCAGAAAATGTGGAAAGGATGATGAAACGTCCCTTCATGTCCTAGGTCCATGCCCGGCACTAGCTGAGCTCAGACACCAAGCCCTCGGGGCGGCTTTGCTGGAACCAGAGGAGATCAGGGCGCTACAGACTAGCGACATTCTAGCTTTCTTTAGGAGGACTGGAATGGAGGGCTAGTGAACGTCAGGGATAAAGGGACTAGGCACAATGGGCTTTTAGCCTGAGCGCCTGTAGGGCCCCACGTGGGTGGGGCGCCTCCCTCGAACTATTCAATCAATCAATCAACTGCTCTCTGCATTACACAGGGTTGATACTGTCATTAAAGTTTTCTAATGCCTGCATTACACTCATTGTAGGGACCTAATATTAAGGAAAAAGACTATTTCCACGTATTACAATATATTTATTAGATAGAAATTTATTTCCTTAATATTACATCCCTACAATGACTGTAACGCAGGCATTAGATAACTTTAATGACAGTCTCAACCCTGTATAATGCAGAGAGTAGTTTAATAAATAATAAATATTCATAATTGATACGATAAATGAGTCCGAAGAAGTTCCGCCGAGCGAGAAGCCCAGTAGTTTTGAGCGCCTCTTTATTTAATTTCTCGAAAACAACAAAAAACGGCAAGATTAAATTTACAGCATCGAAAGATAAAGACTTAAGCTTCATTAAAAAAAACATGCCTTTTTTGTGCAAAAGTGAAAACTATTTTCATTTTCAAAAAAATCGGTGAAATTTTCAAGTTTTTAGAAAATGGTTATAACCATTCGATAGACCAAGAAAAAAGCTATCAAAAACATGTGGGGCAAAATTTTGTATATTCCATAGGAAAGGAGCTTAACATAATAGTTAACTTAATAGTTCGAAGTAGCACAAAACCGCACATTATCGAAAAAATTCGGAAAATTCTCCCTTCCCTATCTCGGTAAATTTTTATCCAATCGAAAAAATCTTTTTCTTTACACATGCATGCAAACTCCTCGTTTGTCCACCGTTTACAGACTTTCCTCAAAAGCAGTGAGCAAAAAAAAGTGGTCTCCACGGTTACCAAAAAATGTTGCTCACCGGTCGCGATGCCATCTAGCGTCGTAAACGGTTACTATGTGAACAATGTTTTGGGTGAAGTTGGGTTAGATTGGTTTGATGTCTGTAAACGGGGGACAAACGAAGGTTTGCATGAATTTGTAAAGAAAAATATTGTTCGATACGAGAGGCCTAAACGGGCGATTTGGTAACTGCGAGAGTGAAGCTGCCGCGTGAATCGGAGGTGAGGCGTAGTGAGATGAAGCCGAGCCTTGGGTTCACGCGGCTCCTCTTCACACGAGCAGTTACCAAATCGCCCGTTTGGCCTCTTGTATCGAAATATACTATTTCCTCCAAAGTTGTACCTAGTAGGACTATACTTTACCCAAGTTTGAGTTCGATCAGACAAAGTCGAATTCTGAGGGTAGTACACTTGAGGAATAATGCCCCATATTTGAATATTCACCGTTCAAGTCATAAAAATAGTTTGCATTCCTACTTGAATGTTATATCACAAACTGAAACATTAGCAACTGGAACTCTAAAGGCAATTGCTGTAACTTTTTCCTTCAAATCAGGAATTACTTTCGTCACACATTTAGCGGCTCCAGTTGATGTTGGAATAATGTTTTGTAGACATCCTCGTCCATCTCGCCATTTCTAAATTAAGATTATAATCATTAAATCGTCATCAAATTAAGATCATATATCAGTTTTCCAGTACCTATCCTTACAGCGGCCTTTCTTCCCTGCAGTGACATTTCTAAATTTATTGAGATATCGAGTAAGACTTACCCGATGATCCCTACCTTAACGACATTTTTTCTCTGCAACGCTACGTCTACATTTATTGAGATATCAAATTGAAAATTTCTAAATTTAAATAAAATATGCTAAGGTATGTTTATCTGATCTTAAATTTTTGTGAAAATAAAAATAAATTTTCGAAAACTTTTTTTTATAAAAGTCAACATTTGAGACCAGATAAACCTACCTTAATGCTTTAGCTTTAACTTTAGAAATTTTCAATTTGATTTCTCAATAAATGCAGACGTAGCGTTGCAGAAAAAAAATGTCGGTAAAGTCTTATTAAGGATCGAGTAAGTCTTACATGGCCTTAAATTTCATTCTAATATTTACATTTAAAAAAAAACAATATTTTTGAATGTTTTTTATTTAAAAGAAATTTTGGACTAGATAAACCTACGATAGTATTTCTTTTAATCTTATACATTTCAATTCGATATCTCAATAAATGTAGAAATGGCATTGCAGGGAAAAAAATGTCGTTAAAGTAGGGATCAGATAACTGTACAATGGACCAGGAGTCCCAGCTAAGGTACATTTATTATGCATTAAGGCCATGGAAGACTTACCCGATCCCTACCTTACCGACATTTTATTCTCTGCAACGGTACATCGACATTTATTGAGATATCAAATTGAAACTTTCTAAAATTAAAGCTAAAGCATCAAGGTACGTTTATCTGGCCCTAAATATTTACATTTATAAAAAAAAATTTTTCCAAAAAATTTTTTTTATTTTTACAAAAATCTAAGACCAGATAAACATAGGTTAACATATTTTCTTTAATTTAAAAAATTTTCAATTTGATATTTCAATAAATGTATAAGCAAGGTTGCAGAGAAAAAAAATGTCGGTAAAGTAGGGATCGGGTAAGTTTTACATGGCCTTAAGGGTGTTGGGCTCTAATTCTATCTTCAAGATTCCATTTTTCTATTTTACTCAATACATATTTGAAATAGATATTTTTCCCCTACAGAATTTGTCTTTATTAAATAGAAGTTTGCCAATATAGCAAAAAACTATTAATTTTGTTATTTACTGCTCAAAACCATGAATTTGAAATGTAATCTCAAAATTCAAGTGTTTCACTTGAAGCAAAACAATATAGAAATTTAATTCCTAGGATATCTCTTGGTTCCAACACCCTTAATAAGAATTATGACTTTTCTAGAATATTATTTAATTTTCCACATAAAAATGAATAAATGAGAAACAATTTCAATAAATAATTAGTGATTAACCCTAGCGAAAGTTTCGGAGAAAAATTCTATCCGAATGAATATGATGTTAAACATTTGGATTGATTCCGATTGATTGAAAAATTCGAAATAATTAGGATTAATTCCCATTGACTCGTAATGGATCACATTAATTTGGATAGGATTTCTATCCGAAATTTACACTAGAGGATGAAACCAACTTTTCCAGATGGACCATCCACAGATTTTTGAGTGGCTGTGACAGCATGGATTGTGGTAATCATTGCTTGATCAACGTCAAATTTATTATTCATGATTTTTATCAAAGGAGCTGCGCAATTTGTAGTGCAAGAAGCAGCTGACACAACTCGACCTCCTTTTTTGGAATTATAACATTCATGATTTACCCCTACCACATACATTGGGGCATCAGGAGAAGGTGCTGTAATAATGACCCTTAATGCTCCACCATCTATATGACGCTAATAAAGTTTAATAAAGGATATTAAATAAATATAAAAAATATATTTTTTAAGAGAGCGAAAGATGACGTTGAATTTTGAGATTTAATCTTAAAACAGACATTTTTCTGCAAGAATAACATCAAAAAACTTACACCGGCCTTTTCGATAGTGTTGAATACTCCAGTGGCTTCAATTACGAAAGTAACTCCCAATTTATTCCATTTAATTTTACAGGGATCTTTTTCGTCTGAAGTGGTGATCCTCCTCTCTCATTAAAATACATTAGACGTATAAATAAATTAAAACAGTTGAGATTTAAGGCCATGCATCAGTTATTCGATCTCTAACTTAACGGCATTTTCCCCTTACAACGCCATTTATATATTTATTCAGATATCGAATTGAAAATTTATAAAATTAAAGGAAATGTACTAAGGTACGTTTATCTAGTCCTAAATATTTACATTGATATAAGTTATTCAAAAAATTTTTTATTTTATTTTAGAAAGTTTTAATTTAATATCTCAATAAATGTAGACGCAGCGTTGCAGAGAAAAAAATGTCGGTAAAGTAGGGATCGGGTAAGTCTTACACGGCCTAAATAATTTCCTTTTTACAGCAAATCATTCATACCACCAATTACTAACGTTCCATCTTCACACCCAATTGGATCTGAGAAATTTCCGTGAGTGGAATCATATTTGAATAAATATATCATGTAGTCTACGTCAATAAAAGGATCATTTATATGTTTCACCTGCAAGGTAAAAAATTTTTAATATACTAAAGTCCACATAAAAACACACGTCGACTCGAAAATTTGGAAAATTTATTAAAAGACGTGAAACGAAACGTTTTTATGGAAGCAATATTTTATAATTTAAAAAATTGTTTTTGATTAATTCTCCGATTCCTACCTTACCGACATTTTTTTCTCTGCAACGCTACGTCTACATTTAATGAAATATCAAATTGAAAATTTCTAAAATTAAAGAAAATATATACTACAGTACGTTTATCTGGTCCCAAATTTTTGTAAAATTAAAAAAATTGTTTTGAAGAATTTTTTTATGAATATCAATATCTAGGACCAGATAAACGTACCTTAATGCTTTAGCTTCAATTTTAATAGTTTTCAATTTAATATCTCAATAAATGTAGACGTTTGATCCTAAACTTTGATGACAAACAAAAATTTTTAAATAATTATTTTTTTATAAATGTAAATATTTAGGACCAGATAAATGTTCTTTACTTTAATTTTACCATTTTTCAATTCGATATTTCAACAAATGTAGAAATGGTATTTTGCAGAAGAAAAACGTCGGTAAGGTAGGGATCAGTTAACTGTAACACGGCCTTAAATGTAATTTATAATATATTTCTTATTGCTTTGAGATTTATGTTTGTTTTATTCACAGATATTATTATCTTCATATTTAAAGTATGTTCTTAACTTTCAAAATCACGAGAATTTTCTATTTTTAGTTACTAGAATGCTAATTTATATTCTTCATGATATTAAATGAAATTATAATACACTAGTCTTGATTTGAATTCTTGTTTACAATTTCGTTTTTACCTCCAAATTCTGTTCTAAACAAACTCGTAGACACATCCTTCCAATACGTCCAAATCCATTTATTCCTACAGTTGCCATTCTGTTTCACAGAGAAATTTGATAAGTAATAGAGAAACGGTTATTGAAGGAAAACGGTTATATGAAACGTCAATTTTCTAATAATTTTTACGGTCTATAAAATATAAACAGAGTAACGCTGAACGTAAAACAAAAGAGATTCGTTGGAAATAGAAACTTGTTCCTTGAATTTTTACATAAGTTTTTTTTTCTAATTTCAATATTGTTTATTAAAATTATATGAATGGTAAATAATTTTTACATTTTCATCAGAGAGAATGTATTAGATTTGTGTAAAATTTGACCCCCCCAGTTTTCATCAAATGTCCACGTTTTGGGACCCGCTGAACCCGAAAAACATGTTTTTACGAATGTGTCTGTCTGTCTGTATGTCTGTCTATCTGTCCGTCTGTCTGTAGATTTTAGTTTGTTAACACGATAACTTTCGAAAGAATTGACCGATTGGATTGTCCTTTGGTATACTCTTTTAGTGTCCTAAAATGAAGGTCAAGTTCGTTGGTCAGCTATTTTGGATAAAAATTCAAAAAGTTGGAGCATTTTTAAAAATTTTGAAACCATTTTTTTTTTAATTTGAAAATTCTAATGACGGATGTTCGTAGTACTCAAAAAGATGAACAATTTTTCTTAATGACTTTTTTGGATAAAAAAAAAATTGAAAGACTTATAACATTTTGAAAATCCAAAAAAATAAAAGATAACTTAAATTAAAAGCCAAGCAACGCACAATATGAAAAATAGTCTAAAGATGAAAAATGTTTCTTTTTGAACACTCCATAGGATAGGCATAACAACTTTTTGAATTTCCTTAAAAAATCGAAAATTCAAATTTTGAGCCAAATAACGCGAGGTACAGAGAAAATGATAACAAACATAATTATTGGCCTTAAAAAGATCTACAAGTTCTCCTTGAACCATTTTTCAACAGGATGAGTAGTTTTCGTTTTAATCATGAAAAATGTTGTTAAACAGAGCCGAGCGCGATGTTTAAATGAAATATCGAGCGCGAAGCGCGAGTACCCTGATGAGAATGTGCTCCTTAAGGTCGATAGAACCTTAAGTAAATTAGTTTTCGTTTGCATTCCATTCCATTTTGTAGTAATTTAAATAAAAATAAGTGCAAGCGCTCGAAGCGCACAACACGGAGCGCGAAGCGCGACGTGTGTATAAGAATGTGCGTGCCTGCATAAGCGGGCAGATTTTTAAAATTTTAATTCCGAAACTATCTATAAAATTCAGAATTGTAACTAAACGGTTTTTTAACCATAAAATCAGATTTTAGGTGTGTATGAGAAATTTCTCCCATATCGTTTTGCACAACTTGAGCTAGATCTTCATAGTACCAGATCTACGAAAAACTTACAAGTGATGTACAACTGTTATGATAAGTATAAGTTGCACAGGAATTAATAAGGAATCACAAGTCGAAAATCTCATTTTTGAGGAATATCTGTTAAGAAAGAAAACCAATTAATATGTGTATAAGGTACAGAAAAAACACAGTCTCCGATTTTCTTTAAAATCTTTTTAATGATACAAAACTCGCACGTGCATCAGCAAAATACATGAATAGAATAGATGAAGGTTTGTAGACATCATATCCCTGTTGAAAGTAAAGAGATAGAAATCCTATCCCTATCTATCTCCTTCTATCTCGAAGAGAGAAACGGATAAAGATTGTTTATCCCTTCCCATCTCTCGTCTATCCCCGTCTATCACTTCCTATCTCCATATCAATCCATAGCTCGCTTATCTCTTTGAATCTACTCTTTTCTATCCCTTTCTATTTCTAGTCTATGTCCGCCTATCTCCTTCAATGTCCACGTCTCTATTTCTTTGTATCTCTTGTCCATCTCTGTCTATCTCTTTCTATCTCCTTGTCAATCACCGTCCTCTTCTATACCTTTCAATCCCCACTTCTCTTCTCTTTCTATCCCTTTCTATCTTTATTTAAATCTACATCTACATCTTTAAATCTCCTCTTTTCTATCTCTTTCTATCTCTATATCAGTGATGTCCAAGCTTGAGTAAATGAGTAGTTTGCCTTCCCCTAAAATTTTTTTTCATTTTTTTTTTTCATAACTCATAAATAAAAAATAGTGGCATGTCTCGAGTCACGTAAAACGTTTCTTAAATATACCTATTATAACTCTTATGATTTTCTGTTTCCTGAGTTTCGTTTTCTGCTAATTTCTAGTTTTTATAAAAAAAAATTTTGCGGGACAAACAGGACAAATTGCTGAAAAACAGGACATTTTACAGGCCGCAAACCTCCGCAGGACAAATTGCTAAAAAACAGGACTGTCCTGCGAAATACAGGACGAATGGTCACCTTATGCTTGGACATCACTGCTCTATATTAATCCACATCAACGCCTATCTCTTTCAATCCCCACTTGTGTACCTCTTTCCATTTTTTGTCCAACTCCATCTATCTCTTTTCATCTCCTTGTCAGTCATTGTTCTCACCTATCTCTTTCAATCTCCACTTCTCTATATCTTTCTATCTCTGTATATACCTGTCTATACCTATCTATCGCCTTATCAATCTCAATTCGCTTTTAATCTAGTTCTTAAATTCTCGAGAACTTAAATCCAGGTTATATGACCGAGAATATGACAGAATTTATGAGAATTTATGATTTTTAGCAAAATTTTTATTGTTTACATTATTTACATAGTTAAATTTTAGTTATTTATTAGCTAAGGCATATTTAGGAATGTAAAATATGAAAAAACAACAACTTACTAGTTAATTAAAGCCACAAAATTCATCTTATACACTCGAATCTCCCAATATCAACCTTCCCAATATTAACAATCTCCCAATATCAATCGCATTTCTGTCACATTATCAACCTGCAGGCTGCAGTTACCTCACTCTTCTTCTTCTTTTAGGTAGCCAATAGGCGACCTCGTTGGCACTGTACGTGCGATTCATATCGCTCTGTACATCTAGCCACGAACTGGTGTACTCCACTGATCTCTATAATACACTGGATAGTGGACTGCTGTGGCCAACTAGCCGCTAATGTGGCACCAATTGAATGTAGTGGCGGCCATCTTTACTGAGGAATTTTGTGCGTTTTTGGCGGCAATTTTCAAATGATGTTGATACATAATTCGTGTAATGAAAGTAAATATGTTTAGAGAAAAAAATAGTAATATCAAAATTATGCCCGAAAAACTCAAAAATGCAAGAATAATGTGCAACCATCTAAAACATAAACATTCAATTAAAAAAATAGGACAAGAAGGACTTTAAGATATAGGAAGAATGATTTTGTGTCGATTTTATTGTATATTACAATAAATGTGAATACAGCGATGTAAATAATAAAATTTAGTCTTGAAAATTGTATTTCACCAAATTTATTGGAGTAAAATGTATATAAG
>UCOK01010137.1:0-14707 GCA_900474325.1 Synergus umbraculus | reverse complement strand
ACATAAGGAATCTTCATTTTCTTTACGTCAACTCAAGATTTTGATTATTTGAAAACATAGAGCGAAAAATTAACATTCAAAATTATAAATAAACATAACTTTCTTATTTTTTAATGAAATGCATTAATCATATAGGCCAATCGATTTGTCTCGATGAAAGGAATATTCATTTCCCTTACACCAGCTTTAAATTTTCAATATTTGAGAAGTTATAGTGGAAAAATGAATTTTATGAAAATTATAAAAGTACATAAAACTTTTAAAATTAAATATTTTGCGAAACCCTTAAAAGAAATTAAACTAGGTATGTAGTGGAATAACTATGTAAAATTTTATCAATTTATCTCTACGCGTTTTCAAGAAATTGCAGGATCGTGACATACATACATACATACACACACACACATACATACATCCGGACATTTTTTCAGATGATCATATTAGATATATTTCCCTTGAAATATGTTAAAAAAAAACCTTTTTTAGGAAACTGGATTTTGTCACCACTACAAAGCTTCCTCTATGAGGAAGCAAAATTATTAGATTTCTTATCAATTTCCATGAAATCCTTTAAAATTTTACAAAATCTTTTAAAAATCAGACAAATCTCTTGAAGCTCTGTAAAATTATTAGAAATATCGAAAAATTACATAAAATCCCTCGCAATTTTTAGACATCTTTTAAAATAAAAATTTTTTAATTTCAATTTAAATTTTTAATTCCTTTCTTCCTTTAATTTGAAACTCCTTAAAACCATTTGAAATTCCTGAAAATTTCCCAAAAACCTTAAAAATCGCTTGAATTCGTCGAAAACTTTTAAAATTCTTTAAAAATTCTTAAAAATGTTTATGATTTAAAAATATTTAGAATCCCTTAAAATTCTTTAAAATTTCTTAAAATTGCATGAATTCCTTTAAAACTTCACGAAATATCCTGAAATCTCTCAAAATTCTACAAAAATTTTCAAAATCATAAATCTTTTGAAATCCACGTTAAAATTCATGAAAATCTCTAACAATTACTAGAATCCTTCTTGAAATTCCTTCACATTTCAAATCCCTTTAAATCATTAGAAACTTCTTGAAATTCTTTAAAATTCTACGATAACATTTAAAATCTTATTATCTTCCATGAAATCTTTAAAAAGTCCATAAAATTCCCTTAAAATGTATGATTCGGCAAGTATCGATTGTCGAAAATCTCTATCGATACTTACACGACGAATCACTACAACTTTAAATGCTCGATATATATAAACATATATAAATATTAATAATAATAAAAATATATAGTCTATTTATATTTATAATTTATATAATTTATTATTATAGGTGCAGAATAGGAGTATTTATAAAATTTATTATAGTAAGACTAGAAAATACTACATCAGGCTAATAATATTAATTTTATGAAAAAAATACTTGTGTGCTAGTACTGCCAGGTTGTCGGGAAATAATATAGCTGGGGTCCCGTACACAGAAAAAACAAGGACTGAAAGTGTTTACAGCTGAAATTAGTTTTTAGGATGAATTTCAGTCTTAAGTCAGTTTTTAGTCTTGTTTTAAGACTAAGAAATCTAAAAACAAGACTAAAAACTGACTTAAGGGCATGTGATACTTTACCATAAGAGCAAATTAGTTATACCAAGTATACATTCATAATAATAAATATTTTTAGTAAATAAGAGTCAATAAACCTTCGCTTCATATAGACGAAGGTTTATTGACTCTTATTAGCTAAAAATATTTATTATTTTGAATGTATAATTGGTATAACTAATTTTCTCTTATGGTAAAGTATCACATGCCCTTAAGACTGATATTCAGCCTAAGAACTGATTTCAGCTGTAAACACTTTCAGTCCTTGTTGTTTCTGTGTAAGCTTGTTCGGAAAATACTGTCTCTCCTCTCCCCTTACCCCTCTCTCCTATACTATTGTATCATATCCTATCATATTCTATTCTATCCTATCCTATCCTATCGTGTCTTATTCTATCTTATCCTATCGTATCCAATCCTATCTTATTTTAGTTGATAAATATTCCACAAGACTAATAGTAATCATTTTTAGAAGAAAGCAAGAATTAAAAAAAAAGAATACATAATTAATAATTATATATAATAATATATAATGAATATATGGGTGATTCTCCAAAAATAGGGCACTTTTGACAAGACCATTTTTTTTCGAAAAATGTTTTAAATTTATTTATTTTCATAATGTTTAGGTTTATTGGCCTTAAAGAAAGGGGTCCTATAAATATTCATGCTTAATTCACACTTAAAGGACCTGTAGCACATAAAAACGTTTTCAATTTTTAATTTTCCGGGTGATTTCTTCTGAGTGTATGTAAAGTAAAACAAATACTATAAAATATTAATACATTAAACGTATACATGGCAGGCAAGAATAGTTTTGCTTAAAAAATTCAAAATTTTTCCAAAATTTAATTTTTTTTTCTATGAAATAATTTTTTTTTTAGTTTTACGATTATTATTCTAAATTTTAATCCTAATAATTATTATAATACGTGAAGTAGAAAGATTTTAATTCTCGATTTGAATTCATTTTCAATTAAAATATTTGGGAAAGGGCTTCGATTAGCTCCGTTTCATCTCTGAAAGCTAAAAGCAGGTTACGGTATCCGATGGCTACGGTATCTGAAAACCACCCTGGCGGAAGGTTCGGATTGAAATTCATTCCGAACCAATCCGAAAATTTCCGAATCATTCCGGAATTTGTGTCCGAACCAAACAGTTTCATTCCGATCTAATCCGAAGAATGTTTTCAATCCTTTTTAATCCTTTTTAATCAGTGTATCAACTCCTAATTGAATCCGAATGAATCCGAAGCTTACCTTTAAATTATTTTTAATCCGTGGCCCCTAATCCGAATGAATCCGAGCCTCATCAAAAAAGATTTTTTATTCCTTTTTAATCCTTTCCAATCCGCCAGTCTCTACAAAGTTGAATCCGAATGAATCCGAGTTTAAACCGAATGAATCCGATACCAAACCGAATGAATCCGATTCTAATCCGAACAAAGTTTCAATCCTTTTCAATCCGATTTCCAATCCGAATGAATACGATAAAATTCCGAAATACTTTCAATCCGTAACCAACAAAAATTTCAGTCCGAATTAATCCGATATTCAATCCGTTATCCCAATCCGAATTAATCCGAAATCAATTCGAACGAATTTTAATCCTTTTCTATCCGTAGTTTTAAACTAAAGTTACCGTTTAATCCTTTTCAATCCGTGCCCTCAATCCTGATTAATCCGAAATCAATGCGAACTACTTTCAATCCTTTCTAATCCGTAGCTTTAATCCGAATGAATCCGAAATCAATCCGAACTTATTTTCTATCCTTTCCAATCCGAATGAATCCTAAAAAGTTGTGACTAATCACTTAAAAATAAAATTTATATTTAAAAAAATGTAAGTGCAAATATGTCACTGAACAGCATCCTTTACTTTAGATTGGAATCCTTGCTTCGATCTCGGATTAGATCGGATTCATTCGGATTGAAATCCTTCCTTAAACCTCGGATTAGATCTGATTGATTCGGATTGAAATCCTTTCTTTGACTTCGGATTAGATCGGTTTCATTCGGATTAAAATTCTTCCTTTAATCTCGGATTAAATTTGATTCATTCCGATTGAAATCCTTTCTTTGAGCTCGGATTAGATCTGATTCATTCGGATTTAAATCCTTTCTTTGACCAATTGACCATTGTTACCATTATTATTACTGTAGTAATAATGGTCAATTGGCGACCCTGCGAAACAGCTGACAGGTCCAGTAACTATATTCAAGTAACTAGCACATGTGTAGTACGCGATTTCTCAAACTTCTTTTTTTACATGATTTTCGTAAGTGCTCGGGGTTTGAAGTGCAGAGCGAGATTCGAAAAATTTTTCTGAGTGAGTGAAGCACCCTTGGAGTGAAGTTTTGTGCCTTTTTTGCTCGGACAGGGACTTGGCAAAATGTAAGTACTGTTTACCCGCACCCCTCAACCCGCGTCTGCTCACTTGTAAAAATTCACTTTTTAGCCAAACAAATTTCTTTTTGCAGAAAATAAGCATATCATTTTTGCGACCTCAAACACCGCGTATTGGTAAGATGTGGACAAAATGGCGTATTTTAAGGCATTCCACAGATTTTGCTATTTTTCTGTGTTTGTTTACATGTTTTCGTGAAATGCTGCAACAGGCTTAACCTCGGATTCAGTCGGATAGAAATTTTGGATGAATTCGGATTCAGTAGGATAGAAAACGAGGATAGACCGCGGATTAGAATCCTCTTTTTCATTTCGGATTAAATCGGATAGGAATCCTTAGATCGACCTCGGATTGATTAGGATAGGAATCTTTGATCGGACTTCGGATTAGATCGGAATGAAACTGTTTGCTTCGGATACAAATTCAGGAATGAAATTGATTCAAAAGGATACATTTTGTTCTATCCGAACCTTCCGTCAGGGCATATAAAATTACTTTTTACTCTTTGAAAACAAAAGTAATCAATAAATCCTTCTGACAAAAACGTCTTTTTTATGTACTACACGGAATTGTCATCTTTTCATTGATTTTTATTATGAATTATGAAAGTTCTTATCAGGTACGGTATCTGGTACTAATAGAAATACGCCACATTTTCTGTAACATTTTTGCACTTTCCAAAAATTTCTTAATTTTTTGTTATGACGTTTCGACTAATGAGTAATGTGGCTTTTGTTCTAGATATTGTGAAAAGATAAGACCTAAAAAATAATCAGAACTTGTTGAAAAGTATGAGAGATTCGGTTACCGTAGCCATTGAAAACATTTAGGGAGACACGTATATAATTACAGTTTCCTCTTTTAATATATCAGACAAATCAAAATATTTCTTATGAATTTTATAGTTTTTGAGACAAACTTTGAAACTATCAATCATAAGTTCAAAGATAATTCACTATGTATTAAATAGACGTCCCTAAACTTGGCGCCACACATGTGGAGACATCCAAAAAAGGCATTTTTCGAGTATTTGAGAGCATTTTTCTAAGACATACAATGATATGACTTGATTTTTTCTTACGGAGATATTTATATTATATTCTTTATAAAGAAACACCACTTATTTTAGTTACTAGATGTCCGAGACATGAAAGTGCCCTGTTTGTGGAGAATCACCCATATATAAAGTTGAAATGCTAGTCGGGAATTCTCTTTTGGTATAAAAAAATTAAAATTACTTACAAATAAGCCTGGGTCGTTTGCTTCCAGCCTCAATAATTTGCACTGATAGGAAAAATCTGAAAAAATTCAAAGACCACAACTTCAGTCTCTACTCAACAAATATGGATAGCCCAGTGCACCTTCTGTATCCGTTGGCGTCAGCTAGACAAATGAAGATCTCGGCTATCCTCATACCAAAGATGAGGTGTCTGTCAAACTACTCCAAAATTTGGAGTAGATATCTGCAGGTATAAAATACAAAGTATAGATTGTACCTCTGCTTTCAAATCTAAAGTCGGATACATGAAAAGAGTGTCAGGAGTGTAACGAGTTCTAAAAATGCCCTTGGCTAAAAATCAGATCTAATATACATATAGGAGCTAAGTTTTATGAGCATTATGATAAAATGAAAAAGAAAGAAATGCGGGAGCGTCTATAATGCAGTGTTGTACACTTATTTGAATCCATCATCAACGCTATATTTTTCTATCTTTGTGTGTATTCATCATTTTCAATAGACTCTATATCTTTTCATATCTCTTATTTCTATCCATCCCAAAAATTTCCATCATTTTAGTCGAATACTTGAAGCAAAAAGAGACTTATGTTTATAAAGTTTTCCAACTTTTTTTTTTGATTACGTTCCCTGTTCATCATAGAAACTTTAAATTGATTACAGAAATATTTAAGCTTTTTCATAGCTGCAATTGTTTCATCATATCCATGACTTGCGAGTATCAATTTTACCGAAAAAATTACTAAACGCAATGTGCAAAAGCATTTCTTGCTTTCTAAAGTCTTCAAAGTCCTTTGAATATTTTTCATATATACTTTCTACAAAAACGTGACAAAATGAAACGGAAATTTGTCTTTTTTTTATGCAATTAGCATACGCCTTTTCTACTGCGTACTTTCTTCCTTTATCGCAAGCTCTCTTAAGCAACATTGCGGTTTCCTAAAAAATGAATATAATAATAATTTTAATGAATCAACTTTTTCTAGTAGAAAATTGAATTTCTAAAAAGAAAAAAAATAGTAATAGGTTTGGAAATTAACATTTACCACATAGTTTTCTGTTTGCATCAAATACTGTCCCTTATAGTGCAGAAAAACAGGATCATTTGGAGTCCTTTGTTATATTTATTTATATATTATTTAACTATATTTTTTAATTATAATTTTATCACTTCAAAAATTTTTTACAAATTATAGAAACATTGTTCTGGTATAGCTTCCTTTCTTTTATTGGTACAATTTATTATAAATTAATTGATATATTAAATTTAATATTTATGTAATTAAAGTTAAAGCATTAAAGTACGTTTATCTGGTCAAATATATTTACATTTATAAACAAAAATAATTTAATTTCATATCTTAATAAAATTGGAAGTAAGGTTGCAGAAAAAAATGTAGGTAAGGTTGGTGTCAAATAAGGAATAAACATTTTTTTATACCAAAGAAGTTTGGGCATTATTATTAAAATATCAACAATTTGATAATCGAAGATTGGTATAAATTAGAATTAAAATATTTAGGAATATGAAAATATTATATATTTTATCTCTATTTCAATAGTATTATTTTATTATAAATATAATTATAATTAAAATATTGCAATTTATGAAAAAATAAATATGTTTGAGATTTAAGGCCATGTAAGACTTACCCGATCCCTACCTTACCGACATTTTTTTGTCTGCAACGCTACATCTACATTTATTGAGATATCAAAGTGAAAATTTCTAAAATTTAAAGAAAATATGCTAAGGTATGTTTATTTGGTCTTAAATTTTTGTAAAAATAAAAAAAAATTTTTCAAACAAATTTTTTTTTAGAAATATCAATATTTAAGACCAGATAAACGTACCTTAGTACTTTAGCTTAAATTTCAGAAATTTTCAATTTGATATGTCAATAAATGTAGACGTAGCGTCTACATTGTCATGGGTCCACGACCCACAACAAATAATTCATAAATAGAAACTGTCATAACGCATATCTACGCCCACTTGAACCTTGCGTAACCAGACATCACTCGAGTTAATAAGCTAAATCACAAAGACATCCTGCCGCGCGAATCAAAGAGACCTCGTCTCGCACGGATGCCTCGTTTAGCGCCGAACAGAAATGGTTCAATTTCGAATCAGAAATCTCTTTGCGCGAACCAGAAATGGTTCAATTCTGAACCAGACCTTCCAATATTTTTAATTAACATGAATCATGAAACACACAAAATTTGGCCAATATAAGATACCCACATCGGATTCACAAACCAGTGCAGGAAGAACATCGTCGCGAGGCAGTGCAGGAAGAACATCGTCGCGAGTCAGTGCAGGAAGAACATCGTCGCGAATCAGTGCAGGAAGAACATCGTCGCGAGTCAGTGTAGGAAGAACATCGTCGCGAGTCAGTGCAGGAAAAACATCGTCGCGGAACCCTACAAGAGGAATACAGTAGCAACGCGGAACCCTGTTCGTGTTCACGTTCTTAACGGATGTTGACTAAAATTTTTTTGAAAATGTAAAAATTGTAGAAAAAAAAATGGGTTTTAAAACTTGCTCATATGGTAAGTAACACATGCCCTTAAGAGTAACATCTCGCGACGCGTGATTGTCGTATTTTCGCGATGGATAAAAAAGTCAAATATCAAACAGCATCATGGCAACGTGCAGGAAGTAAGCCAAAAAAACGAAGTTTACGTGGAGATCGGACTAGGCGTAAGTAATATTTTTTTACGAATTTTCTGTAAAAAAAACTTTAAACGCGTTTTTCTCGAAACAACGTTTTTACTCGCCTTGTTGATAAAATTTTCGAAACTACTGGACCGATCCTTATGAAATTTGAACCAAATATTCTTTACACCTATCGCTCCTATAAAAAGTTTTCAAAAATTTTGATTTTTACTATTTTTTTTGAAAATCGACGAAAAAATAGCGTTTTTTTGAAGTTTTTTCGTTTTTTCTTCACCATTTTTTTATTTTTTGAAATAATTGAATAAATTTCATAAGGGACATAGCCATTGTCCTACCGAATCTAAAGCACTTTGATTTTTTTGTTTTAGACAACCCTGCTTCGATATTTTATCAACAAGGCGGACCTACCTTCTTTTCGAGATGTTGCGCTTGACTGACGTTTGTGGTCGTAAAAGTGTACAAAATAAAAAAAAAATTTTTTTATATAGTTCAAGAGTGTATTTACTAAGCCTATAACTTTTATATGATAACCTTTATCCAGTATCCCAAGAAAAATTCACGAAAATCGCGTTTTTTTCGGCGCGAGTTACTAGACTGACCCCTTAATATAATGATAATAGAGGATTTGCATCACTTTATCGAATGTCATAATCATAATACTTTCTAATTATAAAATAATTATAAAAATTGTGTACAAAAATTTTGTATATTTGTTTACTGCAGAACGTTTACAATAAAAACTAGCTGTGAAGTTGTATCAACTTTTGTGCTCATTCAATGAGCACTTTGCTTCCTCATAGAGGAAGCAGTAAGCTTCGATATAATTGTTTCCATTTATATTTCCAGTTATATTTGAAAAATTCATTTTTAAAAAATTAATGAAGCATTACTTTTTTATTTTTTAATGAAATACATTAATCATATAGGGCAATCAATTCGTCTCGATGAAAGGAATATTAATTTCCCTTACACAAGCTTTAAATTTTCAATATTTGAGAAGTTATAGTGGAAACATGAATTTTACGAAAATTATAAAAGTACATAAAACTTTTAAAATTAAATATTCTGTGAAACCCTTAAAAGAAATTCCACTAGGTATATAGTTGAATAACTATGCAAAATTTCATCAATTTATCTCTACGCGTTTTCAAGATATTGCAGGATCATGACATACATACATACATACACACACACACACATACAACCGGACAATTTTTCAGGACATCATACTAGATATATTGCTCTTGAAATATGTTCAAAAAAACCTTTTTTAGGAAACTGGATTTTGTCACCACTACAAAGCTTCCTCTATGAGGAATCAAAATTATTGTAAGAAAATACGAAATTTTTCAAAACGCTCTTTACTTTCCCACATTCCATTCGAAAACTAATATATTTGTAATAAACTAATATATTATAAGATATTCCATACCATCTCTTAAAACTCAGGCAGAGCTTAGTGTCTCTTTTTGAGTAAAAAACAATAGTTTTGTTTACAAAAAGATTTGAGATATAAAAAAACAGAAGGGTACAGGCAATATTTTAAACAGAGTAAGCATTACTTACAGATGCCAAAATTCCTTTTTGCTCGCATAATACGTAAGTCACGTGCTCTTTTTGCTTCGCGTATTCGACTAAAAACTTTAATGTATCTTAATTTTGTGATTATAATTATAATTATAATATAAATATAATTATAAATATAATTATAGTTATAATTTAAATTTAATGTTTTTTAAAGATTTCCTACGATTTTTAAGATTAATTCGATTACTCACAAGTTTTAATGATTAAAAGATGGAATTGCATTTTCAAATTATCAATAGAAAATTAGATTTATTTATATTTCATAAAAAACATGAGTTTAAAAGAAACAAAGTCTTAATTTTGCAGACCATGAAAAAATTAATTTATCCTTATATCAAAGGGGATCAAAATTGAATAAATGCAATACTTTACTCTCATATTTTGTAATAATAAATAAGATAATTTGTTATTAATACTAATATTTAGTGAATACTTTTCGAAAAACTAAAGTGCATATCGATGCCCACTGATGGGTGGCCTTGAAATGGAATGGACAAAAGGTAAGTCTGATTATAACTTTTCCCTTGTGATTTATATTTTTAATATCCTTTCTTGGGTGTAGTTGTATATAATCTGTATGTACAAATTCTAAGATTATTATATTTAATTCTAGTGGAATTTAAAAGAAATGAAAACTAAATGCTACGTTGGTTTCTCAAATAAGAGATTGCTAGGAATTTTAAAGATTTTAACAGATTAAAAAATATAATTAGAAGTTACAAATAAAACAGTGATGTCGCTTCATTATTATAGATAATAAATTTATTATCCCTGCATTATTATTATTTATTATAATTATTGCAATAAATAATTGTAAAGTCAGTAAAATAACTGGCTGTTATTACTTTAATTCCTTTTTTAAAAAATAGATGACCTGTCGAGTGTCCGCAGTTTATTCGTGATCTGATTGGTTGAGAGATGGTCACGTGGGATCGTCACAAGTGCATAACGTGAAGTAATCATATAGGCGCGCGAAGCGCGCAATGATGATCTAGTCAGTCATTAAAATACATTTATAAAGGTTCATCAATTGAATAATTATTTATTAAATTTTAATTACATTGTATAATTATTACCTTCATTCTTACTTATTATCTCTTGAGGAAAGTTTATCATACTTTTTTTTGGCTTGAATTCTATATTCCTCAATAGCCTTCTGGGACTCTCGATAGGCCAAAGACTGAGTATATTGCATCACCTTCAAAGAAATAAAATATAAATAAACTCTATTCAGCCACATTTTTAACCAAGCTACAACAACGTAATTATCGTACAATTTAATATTTCCTGTTATTTGTGATGAATTTGAAATTCTGAAGGGGAAAGATGGTTTTTTTTTAATTTTATTTCAGAGTAATAAAATATTCTTTTTCAATAAAAATTTTTATTACAAATAAAAAACGCATGCATGCTTTCGCTTAATCATGAATTTTATGTGATGCCTTGAAAAATTTAGTTACCTATATAAAATTTTCCATAAAATTATAAAAAATATCGACAATTGGATATAATAATCATTTTTTTAAAGAGAAAAATCGTTATAATCTTTACAAAATAAATTAAACATTTTAAATAATTTTTGAAATAAAAGAAATTCGTTTTTCTAATTAAAAAATTATGTCTATGCTTATACAATTACGTAATTAATGAATTACGTAAGTAATTACATATTGTAAAATCCATAACAGCAACTCTTACTTCTTGCTTACTTCTTAACTAAAACTTAATCTCACTACATACCTGAATTGTATTTTATTTTTTTATCGTAATTTAGAATTTAGACTTGATATAAATAGAAAAAAAAATATTTAAAAAAGAGTTTTATGACTAGCTTCATAGAATGCAGTTACTCCAAAAATTATAAAATGGCTTCCTTGGTTTTTTGTTACTTGGCCCTTGTTTTTCTTGAATTAGTTTTAGTTTTTTAACTAATTGAAGCGCCCTATTTTTTACATTCTCATCAGTGAAAGTATTAGATTTATGTCAAATTTAACCCCCTCCTCCTCTACCCGTCTTTATCAATTTTTCTTACCAATTCATTTAGTTCGTCCTTTTGTTACATATGATATAATATTATTAACTTTTTATTAATTTATAATAAACGACTTGTTACTACTTGAATTAGTAAGAAACTCTTTAGCGAACTTAATTAGTGGAATTTGATTAATTCAAGTTGAGAGAGTACTGGTCTCTCTTTCTCTTTTACCTTATTCTCATTCGAAATTTAATCGTTCTGTTTTTCTGGGATTCAAATCTCTTTCTATCCTCAAATTTCTATCTCCTTCACGTAGAAAAAAAATCTGTTGAATCTACACAAAAATCTGTAAAATCTACAGATTTAATCTGCTGGAATAGGGACAGCAGAATATTTCTGTAGATTCAACAGATAATTTTTGTTGGATTTACAGATAAAATCTGTTGGATTTACAGATAAAATCTGTTGTATTTACAGAAAAATCTGTAAAGTTTACCGATAAAATCTGTAAATTCTGCAGATGGAATGATCTGCAAATTCTACAGATAACATCTGTCAATGTAAAATTTACAGATGTTATGTACTTTCAAACATATAAAAATAAATGCCTTAATAACAATTATTAACACAGTAAAAACCAGAGTTTCTTCAACGCTTGGGATCATATTTTCGGCGTCTTAATATAATCCCAGATGGTACTATTTTAGACTTAATATGCGTTCTCTTTAATTTGCTAACTTCACGTTGAGCAATGATCCGCGTCAGCGACTCTAGCGAAAGCTTCGAAATGAAATTAATTCCGAATCATTCCGGAATTTGTATCCGAAACCAAACAGTTTCATTCCGATCTAATCCGAAGGGAGTTTTCCATCCGAAATAATCTGAAACCCATTCAAAAGCAATCCGAACCTTTAATACGAATGAATTCGCCATATATACTTATTTATAGTGATAAATCTCAGGATTCAAAAATATAGATAATATAAAGGATATTCTTTATATTATATTATAAAGGATATTCTTCCTCGAAATTCTTTATAATTAACTTCGTATACAACTTTCATTACAATTTTTCAGACGGAATTTTCCATACGCAATATGCACCATGGAAGCTGTAAAAACCTGCGGTTCAAAAGTAAATCAATTTGCTAAAGTTCTACTGAGTCCAGCCCAAGTTACAGTTTGCGACAATTATCTACAAAATAATAGAGGATCAAAATCTTAAAGAGATTAATGAAGAGATTGGTCAAGAGATTAGTGATCTCTTCAAACAAGAAAAACAAAAATCTTTCTTGAATGCATTTGAATATGTATTCTTTTTTATGGACATAGCAGAAATGTAATGATAATATTTAACTTAAATTAAAGATTATTACTGAAAATAAACGTACATATTTTTTAATTAGTAAATATAAATTTTTAAACAATTTTCAATATGAAAAGTACTAAAAGGATAAAGCCCGATTAAAAGAAACTGTTAAAAATAGATATACTTCTGTGTGAAGAGTTTTAGTCATAATAAAAAAATAAAATAAGATTTCAAATTTTAAATAAACAAAAACTAGATACAAAATGAAGAAAATTTAAAAAAATCGAAATCTACACTATAATATAACAAATTCAATCGAATTTAAAAAACTTATTCTATATCTTTTCAAATAAGTAAAAGGTACCAAAAATATTTATTTAAATTGCACAGAAAAAGTCTACTACCTATATGTATAGATAATATCATTCCAAATTATTAAAGACCTATCAAATGTGGAATGAGGAAATAATAAATTGATATTGACAGTAATGCAACAATTATGAGATTAAATTATAAATATCATTAAGAACATCCGTTGCAATCATCACAAGGAAATATGAGACAGGAATTAAGTCAGATATCTTTTTATCACAGACTGCAAAAAAAGTATCCTGAAAAGACTATTTAAATAGAACATCAAAGTAGTAAATTTAGTTTTATTAAAAACGTTGATAACTTCTAATCCTTGAGTTTTTTAAGTTTCATTTAAAAAGAGAAAAGAATATCTGAAAAATGAAGATACTAAGTGCAGTCGCACCAATACTTGTCTTCTGTAAGTAATAAATATATTGGAGAGTTCTACTTATAT
Source organism: Synergus umbraculus (assembly GCA_900474325.1). NCBI lineage: Eukaryota > Metazoa > Arthropoda > Insecta > Hymenoptera > Cynipidae > Synergus > Synergus umbraculus. The sequence continues at coordinate 1,106 of UCOK01010137.1, read as the reverse complement.
ATCAGTTAAAAATAACTATAGCATTCTGAAAATTATGCAAAATTTTTCTTAAGGAGGAACATGCGCCAGGTAATATCCAAGATTTTAGAATGCTCTTGAAATATGTTAAAGTTATATTAATTCCGCGTCATTTAGAATTTTCTTAGAATTTTTTACCGCTTGGTATAAAAAATATAAGCTTTTAAATTAACATTGTATCTTCCCAAGTGCGAAATCACATACGGGCCAGCATTGGCCCAGCGTCGGCAAAAATTTTGCCGAAGCTCGGCTGCCATAACCGCGCCAATGACGGAATGATAACTATGTCCTGCACTTGACAGCCAAGGCTTGGCTGCCAGTGTTGGCCCGAAGTTAGAAATTACAATAAAAAATAAAAATAATAAATTTTATTAATTAGGATCATGATTTATTCGAGCATATACTATGGATATACTTATAACTAATTGTTATTTGTAAATTTTAACGCTTATATAACAAATAAACTTTCACACATGCGGAAGGAATCGAACGCACGACCTATCGGACGGAAGTCAAGAACCTAAACCATTACCCTAACTCATGAGTTGGTGCCCCAACATTTTTTCCACGATACACTCAACCATACACAAATAATAAATTATTTCAAAATAATTTCATTAAAAAAAGCTTTTGCGTCAACAATGAATAAAATATGTATGTATATATATTAGATTTCTCATATTTTTAATTTTAACTTTTATAAAACGTAAAACCGTAGTATTTATTGATATAGTAGAATATATTTTATTGACAGAATAAAAATTTTTTCCGACTTTCGGCTATTTGATGGTCTGTTACTGGGACGAACTCTGGCTTGTTATCCTCCAACATGGTTTGCCGGAATAATATACAGACTTTCGGCCCACACTGAGAAAAAAATTAAAGTCACTATAACAAAACAATTTTGTTGGTTACATTTTGTTCGTTTTACCAAAATTTGGTTGCTTTTACAAAAAAAATTGTTAGCGTAAAAAAATAGTTTTCTTACTTCAAATAAATTTTTTTGTTAAAACGTTTTGTTGAGTCAACCGAATAATTTTGTTGTCCTGACAAAATACGCGCCACGCATGCGCGATTCATATCTATAG
>UCOK01010135.1:0-11553 GCA_900474325.1 Synergus umbraculus | reverse complement strand
AGCCTGAGTTGAGTGATGAATGACGGGGCTTACCGGTGATGTTTTCTTAGATGAGTTTAGGTAATCCTTTTATAATCCTCCTTGTATCGCTGAGTTTCCTTTCACAGATTTCCTTTTGATTGGGAAATGTCACTGAACTGTCACTGCACTTGGATTTTGAATTTCCAAGTTCAGGAATTTTTATTACTTCGATAAATTTATTAAGTTCTCTTAGGTCGAACTTGGATATTTTATAAGTCCACTTTTTCATACACTGGACTCTGAATTTTTAGGATTCAGCTTGCACTTGTTGTAACACTGGGTCAAACTGTTGACTTGACGATTCGACACTGCACTGAATTTCACCGTAGATCTGCACCCTTCGCTGTTTTAACTCAAGACTCGACTAGACTGTTGATCGTAGAAGGACTGCACCCTTGACCGCCGAATTTCAAAACTGGGTCCTCTATGGGCCATGCTGTTTTTATGCTGATCCTAGATACTAAGAGATTTCAATGGACCAGTGTTAGTGCGGTGTCATTCTAGGTTTTGGCTCAGTTGACCTAGCGAGGGTGGCTTCTGGACCTCTCTCGGACGCGTTGAGTAATTGAGAGTGTGTATGTTTCTTGTGGGTGTCTCCTATACAGATGGAGTTTATAGTGTGCCTTTGAGGGCAGATGTTTTGGTATAAAGGTCAATGTCCTCTTGCAGATTTAGAGATTTATTAGTGTTGCAGGTGGCTCGAGTCGTAAGGGTCAGTTACAAAAATATGAATGAAATAATGTTTACAATTATAATTATGGCTTATGATGTAATGATTACATGTTGTCGATGGTGATGATGATAATGATTAATTATTTAATAGTCAATTAATTAATTAATAGTTAATTAATAAATAGTTAATGAATAGTTAATTAAATAATGTCATGCTGACATGTCAAAGGCATACAAAATAATTAGTCAAATTTTTAAGATTCTGGGGTATCTAGGAGCTATGATATTTTAATAAATATTTTCCGTCATTTAACATGTACTCTTATGGAAAACTACCTTTTCATTGCAATCAATGAATGCAATGAAAAGACGTATTACATTTTACATCTGCATACCTCTTAAATATACTCGATTCACATTTTTGAAAGTCTATCAACTTAATATTAGGTTGGTTCCTCTTACAGATCTTATAGTCGGCTATTTGTTTACATTTTTGTATTAGTAGTGAGTCAGTCGGTACGAAAGAAATATGTAAAAAAAAAAAAAAACTAAAAAAAAGTAAATAACTGATTCAATCTAAAGCACTTCACAATATGGGATTTTCCGCCTCACGTCATGCATGGGCCAATCGAATATAAAAACCGTAATATGGAATATATTTATCAAAATTGGACGGACACATCGATCGAATCGAAAAAACCGATCCGAAATGTCGGACTTTAGAAATTCGACGGACGCGCCGATCGAATCGAAAAAACCGATCCGACGGGAGCACGGATCGAATGTCAGCTTTCGACATTCGACGGACGCGCCGATCGAATCGAAAAATCCGATTCCATAATGAACGCACGTCAAATCGAAAATGCATGACGTGAGGCGGAAAATCCCATATTTTGTAAGTGCTTTAGATTGCATCAGTTATTTACTTTTTTTTAGTTTTTTTTTTTTACATATTTCTTTCAATTAGTTTCATCATTAAACCGGAATAAGTGGTTAATTCATATAAATAAATTAGTTAAAAATTAAAATGTGAAAAGAAAATATATTAAAATTAAAGAATTTAGAAACAATTCGAAAAAATTGAATTTTAAATTAATATACTCCGAACTTTTAAAGATTTCAAATTTCACTAGCAAGGCCAAAACATCTCAGAATGGTGAACCGATGACCATTATTAACCATTTATTACGAATAAAATGAAAATTTGTGCCTAAATAAAAATACGGAATTTTTGGAACTTAGCTTTATTATTCTTTTTATTCAAAAAATTATTCAAATACCACGAGATACGTTTGATGCTAAGATACGTTGCTACCCCATTTAATTAAGGAATATATTTATCTGTATGAAAATTTAAAAACCTTAAAGGAAAAACTATAGTTTCATGAAACGTATGAACTATGTATGAAATACATGTTTAAGTTTTGACATGCCTCAAGAATTATTTATTTATCCATTAGCGAAAATAACGCGCGCGACTCGTTTCTTATACTGATTTAACGCTTTTAGTTATATAATTTAAAATATTATTTATTAAAAAAAAAAGTTTTAATATTACATTATAAATACTTTAACATTTCCAAACATTAAGATTCAAAGTTAAAATATTTTTTTAAAGCAAGAATAAGATATTGAAAAATATATTATATATAAATTCTGATTTTAGTCTTGAACAGAAATTTCATCTGCCTTCCGCTAATTGAAAATCTATCTTACCAACCAAATTGACTGATCAAATTTAGAAGAAAGTATAGCCTATTGACTATATTTAAAAATTTTTAAATAAAGTATATCTCGGAAAAAATCCTCGCTAAATTTGTCATAATTTTATTAGTTTTACATGAAGCAGAAATCTAATTTAATTATAATAAGATATTATATTGAAAGTCTAAAGCCGACCTATCGAATCGAAAAAACCGATCCGACAGGAGCACTGGTCGAATGTCAGTTTTTCGACATTCGACAGACGCTTCGATCGAATCGAAAAAACCGATCCGACGGAAGCACGGATCGAATGTCACTTTTTCGACATTCGAAGAGCATTAAAAATCGAGTTGAAGTCGGATCGAATTTTTTGCATAAAAATAGATTTGTCTCTGTTTCGACACAATGCTTTTTCAAGAAAAGTCTTCAATTTTGATTATTTGAGAACTTATAATTATGGTATACGATTTACTGATATTTATTGGAGTAGGAATAGAAAATTACAAATTCCTTGTAAAATTAAAAATTTCAATGTTGGTTATAAAAATCTTGAAAAAAGCGTTACCTTATAAATGAACATCCAAAAAAAGGAAAGAACCAATTGGAAACTAACCTTAGTAGATCGGCGTTGGAGACACCACAATGTCTCAATAGCAAAAAAATCAGTTTACTTGTACTTGTCCTTGTGTAAGGGTTAGGATAAGCTATCACTAAAGTGATGAGTCACAGCCAAAACTTCAGTAACTGGATACTGACCAAGTTTCGAGGTTTGACGGTATCGACACCAATATAAATTTGCTCTGAGGAAGAGCGATCCAATCACTGCCTGAAATTCCAATTAGTATATTAATAAATAAAAATGTTATTTTCTTTTAGAATTTTTGAATTTAATTACCTTCAGAGTTATGTACGATATTCAATAATTTACCCCAATGTTGTAAATTTACAATCTAAAATGTTGCAATATTTCTTCTTCGTTTTTACCCATGCTGACTAACTGTTTAACAGATAAGTGTGAGATATCGTCTTCGGTTTTTTCGAGAGAGTGAATTTTCAAACTACATACTGATATTTATAACAAATAAGGATTCAGTTCCATTGTATAAACCACCATCAGGTATTATTAATTGAGATGCATTCAAACCGCGACCTGTAACACAAATTTACCTGTTAAATAATTTCTGGAAATAAAATTTATTTTAAAAGAATTTTACCTGAATATCGACATTTGACTGGTTATGTGCTGATCAATATATAATATTACACCAAACTTATTTTGGTCGAAATGCAAATGAAGCAAGAGAATAAACTCTTTAAGTAGAGCATTTGGATCTCTGAGCAATAGAGAAACTTCCTTTTCCTGTGGTATGACAGCCAGAGGTAACGAAGGATATGATGGTAATCCTGCCAATTGCTGTCAAGTATGTGATACAGGCCAGTTACATGAGAGAAGACTCCATCTTCCCAGTCTTGGTTAACAGGTAGCAGACAGGAACTCTGTAAAATATAAATTCAGCGATCAGAAATACAAAACAAAAAGTGAAATAAATTACATATGGTTAACTTAGTAACAGAATCTGTAATTTACCTGATTAAAATGTAAATTCATTTCTGTCTGTCATTCTGATATCGAAATAAGCACCACGAGTTTCAACTTTTGAAGGGAGTGTAGATTGATTCGATGACTTCATCCGAATTGCGGAGAACTAATCTATGTCCCATGACACTCGTCGTCTACAAAAAACGAGTACAAACACATTTTAAAATGCTAAAAATAATTTAAATAAATAAATAAATAAATTTTAATAAATTTCTGAAAACTTGAAAGTTCCTATTAGGGAAGTACTCTTTTTAAAAATAGTGTAACGTGGTGGATTTTACCACATTATTGATCCTTTTCCCAGATTGATTTTTACTCGGGAAATTAAAATAGGAATAGCCAGTGGGAACTCATTTAATAATAAGAGTATGAGTGTCGAGAGAAATGAATGAGAGATGGAAGAATTATATAGTATGCTACTAGAATAAGTTTAGATTAAGGAATATTACTGTTTACAGCTTACCTTATTTCTAAAGAACCCAACTAAAATATCTACATTTATCTTACTTTTATCCACATTGCCGTCTGGGATGCGTCAGTCATTTAATAATTTTGTTCCATCCTGCAAATTGGAAGTCAATGCAATCTAATGCATCCATAGTTCGTATTGTTGACAAACTGTCACAATACATGGACGCGGCCATAATGGCTAGCGCTAACTCTAATTCCATACGCCAAGAGGGCAGCAGCTCTCAGAGCTACAATATTCCGACTACAGCGACCGCGCACCCAGACGAAAGTTTCGGAGCAGTTCAGTTCTTCTCTGGCTTTTTCACTGTGGACGTCACAATTTAGAAGTTTTTCGTTAATTTTGATAAAAGGTGCCTAGTGCTGCACCAGATTATTCATTTTGGGTTCTGCAGAATAAAGGTAGGCGTCAACAAGATTAGTTTCCCAGATTTCTTTTGAGTAAAGTTTAATATTTTGAGTATATTTGTTATGTAACCTCTTTGGCCAACGCCCATGTGCGACGTATAGTGCCGTGTTTCTTATATTCTTTTTCTTTTGTCGCATATATAGAGTAAATTGAGAAGTTTAATTATTTACTGAAATCTTTATGAGTTATTTGTATTGTAATGAGGTTTAATTTTGTGAATCGAAATTCTAACGTAGAGATTGTGTAATACGAGTTACATAAGAATGTGAAGACGTGACGTCATGATTGACAGATGGGGTTATGTAACCTTCTAGTTTGAAACTTCAAACTAATCGCTCGTATATTTTCGCTATCCGCTTCATTTCTCTGAATTTATATTATCTCAACATTTAATTTCAAACATTAATTTATATTAATAAACGCTGTTTTCTATTGTTTCATTTTTATTTCAGCCTGAGTTGTTTTGCGCCCCCACGATTTCCCTCTCCTTCTTGAGCTAGTGGGAATCCACTTATGTCTTTAGAAAAGTTTAGTGAAGAATTTAAGATTAAAATTTTGAGCGGTATCTAAGGATACCTGGCGCCCTAATTGGCAATAAGTAGAGGTTTGCCGAAACTTTTGTTGGGTTCCTGAATTTCGACGGCACTCAGAGGCTGAGAGTCCCTTGAAGCCGAGATTGTCGTTATAATAGATATTTGAAATTTACTTTGAAAATTTATCAAATTTTGAAGATAAACACAGCTCTTGAATCTTGCTTACAAAGTGACATTTTGAACTTGCCTTTTAAAGTCTCGTGCAACCAGTAAAGTTCGTTGAGTTTCATTTGATTTTACAAAATCAACGAAACTAATAAAATATACGAAACTAATTATCACTTCTGAAAACAGGAAAATACTGATCACTTTTTTAAAGTACGAAAATCGCACATATGAAGGAGGTTATGTTTTTACTTGTTGCACTTTTTGAAGTCATGTAATCAGAAGGAGGTTCATGTGATATTGAAATTTAATTTAAATTTAATTAAATAATGATCACCTTTGATAAATTACGAAACTTAAATAGAACTCAAAGAAATTTGCAGGTTGCAGGAAAAAATGCCACTATACGAATACGATTTAAGTGTTTTCGTTTACAACGTTTATAAAAGAAAATACAAATATAAATTACACAATCTATAAATCAATCATTCATATACTTAATTGAAAACAAATTACATCTTTTAGTTTATAAACGTTGCAAACGGTAGTTGCAGAAGAAGGTTATGTTATTACCTGTTTTGCATATGCTTCTTGAAGTTCCCTGACTGGCTGCATATAAAGGGCACATAATCCGCAAACACCACTGTCATCACTAACTCGAAACCACTAAATTAACATTTTTTTAAACTTTTTTCCGCACCGAACACTGTTAGAAGACGCCATGGCATTCTGCTAAACAAGAACCGACCTGTCAATCATGTCAACAGGCGCGCTCCGGACACTCGGTCAGTGATCCCAGATATGAAACGAGATGCACCCGGAGAGTTTCGGGACTCCCGGAAAGTTCCGGGACTCCTCGAGATAAATAAACTATAAATAATTAATCTTGCAATCTAATTTTCTATTTCTAATAAATAATGCAATTTCTAATAAATTTATATTTACTACATAATCTAGAAACCTATTTTTAATAACAATTTATTCATATTAACATTATCATTTATTTCAGTTTTTATTCGTAATTTCAAAGTTACCGCCATTGGAAAAGTTTTTCTTCCAATATTCCATTTTCCGAGTGGAGAACATGCGCTCGTGTGAACAGAGTGTCGTGAAATGCCGAAACGTTTCGTCACATTGGCAGAGCGTGTATTTTGGCCTTTAATGCAAATAACTTTTACAGAACATCTTCCACGTTGATAATGTAGAAAGAAGTTATCTCTTTCTGCGTTTGGTGGACGAAGGGCTTGATATTTTTCAACGATTGAGATGAATTTCGGATCGATTACGAATCGTCTGGGCACTTTGTTTTTTGTATCAGGAACAATAACCTCGAAGAGCTCTCCTTGCCTTTTCACATGCTTTACTTTAACAGAGTAAAATGATGAACGTGGCACCTGGAGCTGGCGTATCAGTTGAAGTTGTGAAAAGGGTGGCGCATGAATATTCCCCAAATTTCAATTGACATAAATTTCATTTCACCTATAATTAAGTCACCTAAAAGCCACTGAACATAATTTTTATTAAACCTAATTTCTATTTACCCGAATTTCCATTTGTCATAATTTTTATTTACCCTAAATTGCATTTAACCTAAATTTTATTTACTCGAATTTCCATTTGTCATAATTTTGATTTAGTCTAATTTTCATTCAACCTAAATTTGATTTGTCCGAATATCCATTTGTCATAATTTTTATTTTTTCGAATGAGCATCTAACCTAAAATTCATTTTACCAAAACACCACCTGTCCTAATTCCCATCTGACCGAAATCTCAAGTGACAAAAATTTCATTTGTCCTAAAATGGCGTCCGACAATTTGATTGGCTGAATAATACCGCGAAATTCAAACCAGCCACTCAAATTGTCGGACGCCATTTTAGAACAAATGAAATTTTTGTCACTTGGGATTTCGGTCAGATGGGAATTAGGACAGGTGGTGTTTTGGTAAAATGAATTTTAGGTTAGATGCTCATTCGAAAAAATAAAAATTATGACAAATGGAATTTCGGACAAATCAAATTTATGTTGAATGAAAATTAGACTAAATCAAAATTATGACAAATGGAAATTCGAGTGAATAAAATTTAGGTTAAATGAAATTTAGGGTAAATAAAAATTATGACAAATGGAAATTCGGGTAAATAGAAATTAGGTTTAATAAAAATTATGTTCAGTGGCTTTTAGGTGACTTAATTTTAGGTGAAATGAAATTTATTTCAAAGAATGGAAATCGTATGGCGTAGTTATAGCAGCCAGCGGTGATGAAATTACACCTTGGAACTTAATTGGTATAACAGAAATACCAACATGGATCACAGGAAAAAGTTGCAATGCTTAAAGCCAATATTAGATCCCAATCCGCATTACCTATCCGGACAAGACAAACTCACCGAGGTCCGAACCGAAGAAACCGAGCAAAGCGTCCACGAGATCTCTTCAAATTTAGAGGCCAGACTGATCGTATCTGACCAGTGGGCCTTGGATATCGATGAAATAGATAAAAAAAGGATCAGAATTTGAATCGGAGATAGCTAATGCATCAAGAGACGCTGATCTGCACGGGATGGAGACAAGATCAACCAAGAAAGGTGACATCAAGCGACCTTTCAAAGATAAGAAGGAAGAGAAAAGACACAAGAAAGAGAAGATTAAGGGGAGGAATCTGGCAAAAGAAATGGAAAGTCTACCAGGACCTAGTAGAGGAACATCCGAGCATAGAAGTCTCATTTTTGACTTAACATGCATTCCAGGACATATGCGCTCTGATGTCAGGAACTTAATCACAGAGAGATTAAAACCTTTACTGAAAGATAAGGTCTCCATAGACATTAACTTTCGAGATTCACCACCATGCCCATCTATAGAGAGTGACCCTCGACACTATCAGAACAAGAGGGTTTGAGAAGCAGTCCCAGCATCATCCCCTGACGGAAAATCTCCCGAAACTAGGCTGTTGAAACGAGGCTGTTGAACTAATTGAGATGATGATAAAGGGTTGCAGGATTAATTCGAGATGTGATTCAGACCGGTTTTTAGTAGTAACAATTGGAAAGAACGGGCTGACGAAAGAAAAAGTAACAGATCTAGCAAAAAGAAGAATCTTCCCCTCTAAAGCTGCGTTCCTTGAGGAGTGCATACTGCTGTCACCCAACGCACAGTTATACTTTTCGAGACAAATTCGAGACTTTTCGATATTCGACTTTGTTCAATTCGAGATTTCATGCCATGACTTTTCTATAATAGGACACTTGAGCACACTTCATCGAATTCGGATACGTGCACGGACCCTGCTGTGGGACTCCGATGTCGTGAAAGTTTTCGAATTCGAACGGACCTCTCTTTCTAACGCCTTAGGATAGAAAGAGAGGTCCGTTCGAATTCGAAAACTTTCACGGTATCGGTAACTTTCACGGTAGGGTAAACCTACAGTGAAAATGACTGGAGGGGAAGTGTTTTACTAACACAAAGAAGAGATTATGATGACGGTGTAGAATAAATTTAAATTCAAATAAGAATGTTTTAAATTAAAAATTACAATGTATTAATAAAGGCAGACATTTTAAAGTCATTTTAGGTAATGTTTCGATTTTTTCAACGGAAATGGATATTATTTATTAAAAATCATCAAATTTTTATAAAAACCAATTAAACTCAACTTTTTGAGGTTATGTTTAAGTTTTCTCAACGGAAATGGATATTTTTATGTAAAAATCATTCCATTTTTATCAGAAACAAGTAAACTCGTCTATTTGAGGTTATGTTTGTGTTTTCTCAACGGAAATAGATATTTTTATGTAAAAATCATCTCATTTTTATCAGAAATAACTAAACACCTATTTGAGGTTATGTTCATGTTTTCTCAAAGGAAATGGATATTTTTACGTAAAAATCATCCCATTTTTATCAGAAACAACTAAATGCGTTGCGTTTTTGTGTAAAACCATGAAAGTAAGCAAGACGAACTAATAATGCCATCTCTCTCATACTCCTGGCTTTGTGCAAAAACGTAACGCATTCCGGATCCATGGGACGTCACCCTGAATCAGGGTTGCACGGTTACGCGTAACTCGGACTTTTATATGTATAATACGTATTTTACGTATTATACGTAAAAAATGTAATAATTGTATAAAATGGCGGATTTAAAAGGATTTTGGGGGGAAAAGAGCATAACATAACCTCAATTATTCAAGAATTAGGTTATGTTTACTTTCTAAATATGAAGCGCAGTCGCCATCTTAAAAACGTAAATTACATGTAAAAAACTAGAGACGTAAATTACGTCAAAAACCTCATGTAATTTACTTAAGGTATATTACGTGTGCAACCCTGCCCTAAATGGTCGCTTACTTGTACAAGCAACAGGGTTGCATACGTAATATACCTTATGTAAATTACATGAGGGCTGTTTACGTAATTTACGTACGTATGTTACGTTGAAAACACCAAATTCATATGGAGTACGGAGTTTTCTACATATAATACGTAATTTATAAATGTCAAAAACCATTGTAATATACGTTAAAATCCTCAAGTTATGCGTCACCATGCAACCCTGGCAAGCAAGCAGCCTGCTTGCTTGCAGAGGCTTGAGGCTGGCATTATTAGATGGCATTATTAGTTCGTCTTTCTTACTCTCATAGTTTTACACAAAAACGCAACGCATTTAATTGTTTATAATAAAAATGGGATGATTTTTACATAAAAATATCTATTTCCGTTGAGAAAACACAAACATAACCTCAAATAGACGAGTTTACTTGTTTCTGATAAAAATGGAATGATTTTTACATAAAAATATCCATTTCCGTTGAGAAAACTTAAACATAACCTCAAAAAGTTGAGTTTAATTGGTTTTTATAAAAATTTGATGATTTTTAATAAATAATATCCATTTCCGTTGAAAAAATCGAAACATTACCTAAAATGACTTTAAAATGTCTGCTTTTATTAATACATTGTACTTTTTCGTTTAAAAAATTCTTATTTGAATTTAAAATTATTCTACACTGTCATCATAATCCCTTCTTTGTGTTATTAAAACACTTCCCCTCCAGTCATTTTCACTGTAGGTTTACCCTCTTACGACTTGCTACTTCATTCCTGGATAATTGTACTACCCTGGTCAGGGTCCGTGTGTCGAAATGTCCCTGACCCCACAATAATTCTCTGCGTGTATGATTCCCTAGCATTTGTTTGACCAATACCCAAAATTTTTGTTTCCCTCTAATTTTTGAGCATTTATTGATTGCGTTTCAATTTTGCTTTGACTTCTAGTCTTGTTAAGTCTCATTTCCCAACCATTTTTTTTTATGGTTTAGCCCGAATATTACCAATTGTCCTTTATCCTCTAAGAATATTATTCCATGGATTTTTATAAGTTTCTTTAATTTCTTTAAGTAATTTAATTTGAAAAAAAAACCAGTCCCTCTACCATGACCAGGGATGTGAATTTACTGGTCAGAAAAAAATCAGTCAGGTCATGGTAATTTCTGACGGTAATTTACCGTCATTTACGGTCAAATTTTGAAACTCTCTACTTCCATTTTACCGTCAGAACTTCTTTCCGGTCAGTAATTACCGGTAATGACCGAAATTTCGATGAAAAAATATGATCATATTGTATATAGTAACATTAACATTTTTCCAATTGCAAATCGCTATCTATCTCTAGCGTTTAAAAACAGCGAAATGGGGAAATTGTAATAATTGTAGATTCGACCGAAAAAAAAATTCCAAACGAATTGCACATTTTTCCCAGTCATCTCTATGTATAAATTTTGACCGTCAGAATGACTCTGACCGGTAAGGTAAACTGACGGTCAAAATTGACAAATATTTTCTTGTCGTAATTGACGGTCATGACCGGTAATTTACCGGTAAATTTACCGCCTCACATCCCTGACCATGACTGATATGGTTGCCGGAAGTTACCCATTTTAAAAACTGGCGTGCATGATTCCGAAAAAACTATTGGAC
>UCOK01010134.1:4151-50278 GCA_900474325.1 Synergus umbraculus | reverse complement strand
ATTTAGAATTATTAGTTATTATGTGTTTATACTGGTTATTGACTTTTAGACATCAGCAATCAGTATAAAGAATTTTAAGACCTTACTTCCAATTGTTTTGTAGGTTTCACATTAGTTTATCTAAATTGTAAAGTGTCCACTGCCGCTACAAATCATGAAAACCTATCATTGGTTTAAATTTATTTATTTATTTTATTTATTTATTTATTAACTTTCTATAGATAGTTCATCAAAAATAAGACTGTGTTTGTTCTATGAAAATTCTTATTTTAGCCAATATTTTAGCGGTAATTTAGTTATTTGTGGTTAATTTTAAGGCGATGTTCGCGCTATCCTTTTTTAAGTTGGTTCCCTTTCTCTCTCTTCTTCCTCGCTCTCTCGCGCTCCTGCACTCTTCTTCTTTTTATGTGTATTCTCACTCGCATGTGTGAGAAGCAATGCGCTCGATCTTAGGTATTAGAGAAGTCGGGAGGGCAGAGGAGAGGTCTTGGTTACGGCATATAAAATAAACGCGTAGGCGCACGAAAAGAATTTAAAAAAAAAAAAAAAACTGGGGCCTACCGTAACAAGGATCTCTCTCTTATCCTATCGTATCCTATCCTATCGTATTCTATTCTATTGTATTCTCTGCTATCGCATCCTATCTTATCGTATCCAATCGTATGCTATCACATTCTATCGTATCCTATACTATCTTTTTCTATTGTATCCTATCGTATCCAATCGTATCCTATCCAATCCTATCCAATCCTATCGTATCATGTTGTATTTTATTCTATCGTATAGTACACAATAGATTACGATACGATTGGATACAATATAACATGATACCATAGGATAAGATAGAATAACATATGGGGCCCTAACCAGTTTATTTCTTGCCATCCTGGCTGTACTAGTACACTAGTGCAAATTCGGATTATTGTTTCGAAAATCGAATTCGTTACAGTGGTCATGAAAAGCTTTATACTTCACACATGGCGAAACAGGCAATTATCGGACTCGTGTGATGGCGTTACTCGCCTTCGGGTCGTAACGCCAACCTCACACGCGTCCGATAATTGCCTCCTTTCGCGCCTTGTAAATAGCTATCCTTTTAATAGCTATTAAAATATTTCAGGGAATTATATTGAGTGATTTCAAAATATTTTCATGATTTTAAAAGATTTTGTAGAATTTATAATGATTTTGAAGGTTTTTGTAAATTTTTGAGGGTTTTTAAGAAATTTTCCTAATTTTTAAAAGATTTTGTAAAATTTTTAAGGATTACATAGAATTTTATGAAAGTTCTAATGATTTTAAGAGATTGTAAATGTTTAGAAACTTCAAAAGAGGTTTCTTGGAATTTTTAGATAGTTTTACGAATTTTAACATGGATTTCCAGAAATTAATTATTTTGAAGGTTTTTCCGAATTTCTAAGGAATTTCGAAGGTTTTCGTACAATTTTAAGGGACGAGGGCAAAAAAACTATTATATCGTTCAAAAGCCAATCAGGTCTACAACAATGTCTGCGAGATTTTTGAGATATTTCTTTACATCACCTTTTTAAGATAGGATTCATATGGGACATTATTCCTCAAGTGTACCATGCTATTTCGAAGGTATTAAGCTCCTTTCCTATGGAGTATACAAAATGTTGTCCCATATGTTTTGGATAGCTTTTTTTCCTGGTCTATCGAATGGTTATAACCATTTTAAAAAAATTTTTAATTTGACCGATTTTTTTGAAAATCAAAATAGTTTTGACTTTTGCAGAAAAAAGACATATTTTTTTTTTTTTTTTTAAGAAAGCTTAAGTCTATATCTTTCGATGCTGTAAATTTCATGTTGCCGTTTTTTGTTGTTTTCGAGAAATTAAATAAAGAGTAAAGCGCCGCGCCGACGGAAGTAAATTTCTATCTAATAAATATGTTGTAATACGTGGAAATAGTCTTTTTCCTTAATATTATGTCCCTTAAATGAGTGTAATGCAGGCATTAGAAAACTTTAATGACAGTCTCAACCCCGTATAATGCAGACAGCAGTTTAATAAATAATAAATATTCATAATTGATACGATAAATGAGTCTGAAGAAGTTCCACCAAGCGAGAAGGCCAGTAGTCTGAAGCGCCGTCGGCGCGGCGCTTTACTTTTTATTTAATTTCTCGAAAACAACAAAACACGGCAAGATGAAATTTACACCATCGAAAGATATAGATTTAAGCTTTATTAAGGAAAAAAAAATTTGCCTTTTTTCTGCAAAAGTCAAAACTATTTTGATTTAAAAAAAAAGAATCGGTCAAATTTTCAATTTTTAAAAAAATGGCTATAAGTATTCGATAGACTAGGAAAAAAGCTATCAAAAACATGTGGGACAAAATTTTGTATATTCCAGAGGAAAGGAGCTTAATACCTTCGAAATAGCACGAAACCGTACAAAATCGAAAAAATTCGAAAAATTCCCCCTCCCCTATCTCGGTCAATTTATATCCAATCGAAAAAATCTTTTTACTCTAAAGTTGTACCTAATATTTAAACTTTACCCAAGTTTGAGTTCGATCTGACAAAGTCGAATTCTGAGGGTGGTACACTTGAGGAATAATGCCCCATATATGCATAATATATAAACTAAAATTGCATCATGATTGAGGAACGAGTAATAGAAATAAAACCAATGAGTTGGCAGTAATAATAATAATAATAATAATAATTGTTATTATTATTATTATTTTTTATTATTATTATTACTTCCAACTCATTGGTTTTATTTCTATTGCTAATAATAATAATAATTATTATTATAATTATTATTATTATTATTAATGGATAAATTTGTTTCGTACATTTATGCAGGTTGATGCTCTAACAGGGGAAACATGTACCTACAAAAAATTTGCCGATATGAGCATTCGATGTGCAATATGGCTAAAAAAACAAGGCATAGGTTCAGGTGACATCATTTTAATTTGTACAGATAATAGCATTGTATCATGGGCAGTATTTTGTGCAATTTTATATGTCGGAGGTAACTTAAACCCATGGTATCCTGATTGGTCACCTAGTAAGTATTGCATTTATTTTTAATTTCATATATACAAGACTGTAAGCTTCTTAATTTAATGATCAACTGTTTTAATCTAATTTTCAGTTCTTAAATCAGAGAAAGTAATAGAAATAATCATTTTTCACAACAAATAGTACAATATGGTACAACTACTAATTTGTAGTTGTCACAACCACGATTTTGATAAAGAGAACCATATGTGCTCGTGGAAATTATTGTGAAATAGTTAGAAATAGGCAACTATTATTAAATAGGTGCTACATAGCTGTAGTTGTACTTAATAATACATTATGCTTAATATTGTTGTACTTAATAATTGACACATAATAGTTGTATTTGTGGAAACCACCAATTGTAGTTGTACCAATTGAACCGCTGGGGATCAAAAGGGGGTACGCGTGGATTCGAAACGTCCACTTTTTATCAATTACTTCAAAAACTACAAAACCTACAAATTTTTGCAAGAGGAAAAAAAAATGCGCCTTGAAATTCTCTACAATTATAAGTCTTTAAAATTAAAAGTCGAAAGACTTTAAATTAACTTTCAGGACAATACTTCTCAGGCTGAATTCACGCGTACCCCCATTTGATAGCCAGCGGTTCAATTGTACCATATATTTGACTATTTCGGTGGTTAACTGTTACAAACATTGCAGTTATTTCAATGCAATCCATAAAGATGAACATATATAAATAAAATAAATAAAACTATTACAGCTACAGCGAGAGGTTTAATTAATCTCATAAAACCAAAAGTTATTTTTGCTAACGAGCATGCAGGTATAATGCTTAGAGACGTACTCTCTGAGGAGAATATTAAATCAAAAATAATAATTTTTGGAAAAGTTGCTGATTTAATGTCTTTTGACGATATTATCAGAGAACAGAGTGCAGATGAAATAGAAAAATTTCAAGTCACGAAAGTAAACCCGGATGATGATGCTGTATTGTTATTTTCATCAGGGAGCACTGGTTTGCCAAAAGCAATTCAACACTCGTATCGAGGATTATATTACAATTTGTATAGATTTAGATGTAAATTTCAAGACACAGAAAAAATGATTACATTATTTAATTCAACTCTTTACTGGATAATGGGAATATTATGTACTTTGCGGAGTTTATTGTCCGTGACACCTGTCATTGTTACGAGCAATACAATAACACCGGAAGAACTTTTTAAAACTGTAGAAAAGTTCAAGGTACTTGTAAATTAACTTTTTACATTCTCATCAGAGAGAATTTATTATATTTGTGTAAAATTTGACCCCCTCATTTTTTGTTAAATCTTCACGTGTTGTGATCCCATGAACCCGAAAAATTTGGTTTTACCAATATGTCCGTCTGCCTGTGTGTGTGTGTGTCTGTAGATTTTTATCTTTCGTTCACGATTACTTTCGAAGGAATTAAGCAATTGGATTGGCCTTTGATATACTCATTTAGTATCTTAAAATGAAGGCCGAGTTCGTTGGCCAGCCATTTTTGATGAAAATTTAAAAGGTTAGAGCATTTTGAAAATTTGAAGAAAAAAGAAAATTTAATTTAAAGCCAAATAACGCACGATATTGTAACCAACCCTAAATCTTGGGATTTTGGGTACATTCGCGTATGCTCGACAGCTTAGATTTTATAGAATTTATAATAATATTTTTCAATATGAGAAAAGATAATCAAAATAAAGCAATTAAGAATAGCATTTTACAGTTTAGCAGTTTACCAACAGCATGACTTTCATTTACCTGACGATGTAAATAAGATGCATTCTCCAAAAGCTTTCCTCCATTTAAATTGAAACTAATTATCTTTTCAAGATCGACTTGTTCATCGCAAAATTCGATAAACATTCTATTGTTCTCGGCAGAAACCGCAACTCTCCCAGACGATGCTCGGGAAAATCGATTCGTGTTCCGTGCAAGAACGGACATTTTTACCTATAATCCAGTCGTTATCCAAGATGATCGGTATTTTCAAAAAGGGAACGATTAGGAGATACGTTCGAACACTGGAATCACCAATATGAACGTCTATAAGAATTCTTTGCGAAATTTCAACCGATTCATGATACCCCCCTATCCTCAGCATAATATTCGAGATTGGAAATACGTTGATACATCCATACAACCTCAAGTACAAAAATAACGACTCCGAGATACATGTCACCGGACTTTCCGAATTTATAAACGTTGGAATTGGTACCTGTAGCAAATTAATTATGATTTTTGAAAATACCGGACAATATATTTGATCAGAGACTAAATCAGGACAAAAAACAGGATTCTGGTTTGACCTGTCATGAGAAACAACCCCCCTATCACCGTCTCTCTCACAATCGTCATCCAGATCATCAGAATTACAATTACGTGAATCATACTCCTTAACTATCTCGGTCAGTCTGTATATAATCGCTTCAATATCCATCGCAACAACAAGCGTATTATGATAAAGATAAAAGTAGAAATTCAAACGTTCTTGATTGCGAAATTTTCAAACAATGACTTTTATGAATTCGACCATGTGATATTAGTCAACAATAATCAGGAGCAATTCGAAAAGTTATTCGAAAATTTTCGCGCTGAGCTTAGATTTCCTTTTTCTCTATTTTAAGGCGCACTAGGCAAATTAGAAAGCCAACGACCAGACTGAACTCGAATTTATGCGGAGTTCTTGAAGTCATACAATAAAATAACACAACCCATCTCAATCTTCCTTCTTTCTATTACTGTTATGATTTTAATTTTAAAGAAATTATTTTAGACGCCTATTTTATGTAACCAACCCTAAATCTTGGGATTTTGGGTACATTCGCGTATGCTCGACAGCTTAGATTTTATAGTATTTATAATAATATTTTTCAATCGGGATGATTGAGAAAGGCAGTTGTAAATAATATTTATGGTTTCACACCTGATTTCAATAGAGTCAATAAAGATATTATTCATAAACAAAGCCCTCTATAAAGTAAACAAAGCAATCGTTAAGAATGAGTCAAGTTGTGATAAATACAAGCAAATAATAGATTTTAAATTACTGATCGACATACAATAACGATACAATTTAGAAATACTCGCAATTATTTAAATAAAAGAATTATATCAATGCGCATAACGCAAAATTAGAAATAAAATGCGGATTCAAATATAAATAGGCGAGACAGTGCAGAAATAAGATGCATATCAATAATATCAGACATTAAATATAATAAAGCGCAATCGGCGCAGAATAATCCACAATACAAAATTAAAGTATAAATCAAATAAAGGCGAAAAACATAATATCTACGATATTAAACGCTGTAGATTAGACGAAAGATGAGAAGCGGATATCGTAAAAGTTGGCCATCAGTCACTATAAAATTCGATCCTTGATAAAAAGACATCAGAAATCGGTAATAAATAGTGGACACCATTAAGAGTAGAAATTATCCCCTTTCGTCACAAATAATATATACGGATCATTGCGAAGCTAAGCAACGCTAAAGCTGTTGAACAAAGCTAAACGACAAACGATAAGCGCCACACTGTAACAAATAATCACACAACCACTTGTAGTAAAACCAATTGCACTATTTTATATTAATAAAATAAAGGAAAGAGACTGAAAGACAATATACCTCTCACAATCCCTCTGAGCTCGAGAGAGTGGCGCCTGAGATGCTCAATGGTCAAGCGAGCAATGAATAATTAAATAATTTCCTAAATGATATCTGCTCGCTTGTCACCAAGAATCTCCCCGCTCCCCACTCTACCGATCAAACAATATTAATTGATTGGTTTTACTACTCGCGAATCACATTCATTCATTTTAATTTAAAGAAGGGCGCACAATTTAAACACACCGCTTCAATATGAAAAAGAGTCAAAAAAGATGAAAAATATATATTTTTGAACGCCCTAGAGGACTCACGTAACATTTTTTTTTATTTTCTTGAAAAATCGAAAGTTCATATTTTGAGCCAAATAACGAGTGATATAGAGAAAATTATAAGAACATAAATTGGTCTTTAAAAGATCTTTAAAAGATTAATACGATTATTTGTTTAATAATTAATTTATAACTTATTAATTTCTATGATGAGAATGTGTTCCTTAAGGGGTCTACCCACTTTAGAATTTTCAAAAAATCGATTTTTTATTGCATTTTTTGAAAGTATATATATCTGAAAATATCATACTAAAATTTCATAAAGATCGGAGCAGCCTAAGTGTACTTTTAGGCGCTGTTTACGTAGCTACCCGAGCTAATATTATATAATTATTATATATATTATATAATTAGCGCAGACAGGCTATTTTGGATGAAAACGAGCATTATAAAGAAACTGAAGGCATAATGTATGGTACAGGCTTCGCTGATTAAGGCCAGGTAAGATTCTTTTACGATTTTTCGTTGAAAACAAATTTAAACGCGTTTTTCTCGAAACAACGTTTTTGGACGGCTTGTTGATCAAATTTCTGAAACTACTTAACTGATCCTTACCAAAATTTTACCACATATTCTTTATGAGTATATCTACAGCGCATATCATACGATTTTTGAAATTTTAATTTGAACTATTTTTTTTTCGCAAGAAAAGGTGAAAAAATACGTGTTTTTTCCTTACTTTTCGAAAAATGTCTGCCATTTTGTTAATTTTGAAAAAATCAAAAATCGTATGATATGCGCTATAGCCATTTTTCTGATGAATCTAAAACCGTTTCATTTTTTTGTTTCAGACCATCCGTCCCAGAGAAAATATCAACAGCGTACACCATCCTTTTTTTTTTTTATCTTCTTTCAACCAATATCTTTAATTTAAAATTATGAAAAAAATTCCTGAAAATAGCCTTATTTTTTCGCGTCTAAAGTGGGTAGACCCCTTAAGGTCGATAGAACCTTAAGAAATTTAAAAAAAAGTATATAAACGAATGAAAGCGCACATATTGTGATGAGAATGTATGTTCACAATGTATTGTATTGTATCTATTTGTTTATTCATTTATTTATTTTTCTAATATACCGATTTTCTGTTCAGGTGCAGTGGATGCTTCTTGGAACAAAAATTATAGATAAAATATTCAAATTAGATATATTGACTAAATTTGATTTATCTTCTGTAAGATGTATTTTAACTGGTGGTTCAAAAGTAAGACCGGAAGTTATGAACAGAATTAGGAGCACATTAAAGAATGGTGAAATAATAGAAATATATGGTAAATTTAACTTTTAACAGTAACTTTATTAAAATTTATAACATATTTCTAGCATTCCTGCTTAACCCATTAACGTCCAGTCGGACACATTTTGTACACCTCTCTTCCCGCGCTCACAGCTATCGCATTTCGAGCAAAAAAAATCTAAAAAATGTATACTTATAGTTTGAAGTGTGCTCTTTCCGATGGTATCACTCAAATTCTCGAAAAAAAATTTTTGTTTGTTCGAAAAATGCAGTTTGAAACAAAAAAAACATGATTTTCGAAGGAATTTTTTTTTTAAATCGAGTTTTCAAAGATTTACAGGCATGGAATCATCTTGGAACCGGTCTAGATCGTGGACGCGATGTCTGAATTTAAAGAATATGAGGTTGTGCAGTTATTTTGAACACTTAGAAACATCAAAATGGCGCCCGAATTGCAAAATTTTTGCCAGAAAATTCATGAATTTTTTTCTCAGAAACGAAGCACTTTAAAAAAAAATTATGAAGAACAAAAAGTGCTTAGAATTGATCAGAGAATACATCTGATTTTTTCCAAAACGTTTTGAGTAATTTTTTGGTTTTGTTAATTGATAATTTTTTATAAATTGAAAAAATCGCTCGAATCATTTTGAAAAAATTCAAGGGTGTTCCCTGTTCAATTCTAAGCACTTTTTGTTCTTTGTAATTTTTTAGTAAAGTCCTTCGTTTTTGAGAAAAAAATCGAAAATAATTGGAATTTTTCCAAAATGCTGACATTTTGGAATTTTTTTCTCAGAAACGAAGCATTTTACGAGAAAATTACTAAGAACAAGAATTATTTAGAATTAGCCAAAGAATACACCAGAATTTTTTCAAAACGATTCAAGTGATTTTTTCGTTTTGCAAATTGCAAATTTTTGATAAATTGCAAAAATCGCTCCAATCGTTTTGTAAAAATTCAGGTGTATTCGCTGGTCAATTCTAAGTACTTTTTGTTCTTTTTAATTTTTTTTAAAGTGCTTCGTTTCTGAGAAAAAAATTCATGAATTTTCTGGAAAAAATTTTGCAATTCGGGCGCCATTTTGAAGTTTCTAATTGTTCAAAATGACTTCACAACCTCATA
This sequence comes from Synergus umbraculus, assembly GCA_900474325.1. Classification (NCBI taxonomy): domain Eukaryota; kingdom Metazoa; phylum Arthropoda; class Insecta; order Hymenoptera; family Cynipidae; genus Synergus; species Synergus umbraculus. The sequence continues at coordinate 40,958 of UCOK01010134.1, read as the reverse complement.
TTCTTTAAATTCAGACATCGCGTCCACGATCTAGACCGGTTACAAGATGATTCCAACCCTGTAAATCTTGGAAAACTCGATTTAAAAAAAAATTCCTTCGAAAATCATGTTTTTTTTGTTTCAAACTGCATTTTTCGAACAAACAAAAATTTTTTTCGAGAATTTGAGTGATACCACCGGAAAGAGCACACTTCAAACTATAAGTATACATTTTTTAGATTTTTTTTTGCTCGAAATACAATAGCTGTGAGTGCGGGAAGAGAGGTGTACAAAATGTGTCCGGCTGGACGTTAATGGGTTAAAATACGGGATAGAAATCGGATAAGTGAATTCTACCCTCTCCTATCAGACATGAAACAGTCTTTTGGGTCCGCTTTGTAACCGATCTTATCCGAAACCTATTCTCAAGTGATAAAAATACTCGATAATAAAAAATGAATTAATTACAAAAAAACTTCTAAGCTTCTAATTAATTATAATTATTTAATTATTATAAATATGGATAATTTAAAAAATTTCTTAACTTAAATAAATCGCAGAAAATTTCGCGCGCACGCCGAGAATCGAACCCTAATCGCTTAACTTACTCTGCTTAAAATAGCGGATACAATTGTATAAGCTGCGGATAAATATCGGATAGATTTTTGACATATACTTTATACAGTTTTATCCGATCCTTATCCGAATTTTAATTTTGAATTCAAAACCTAGCCAGTTTTAACCGCTTCGAATCCGAAAATAAATAACCAGAATCAATTTGTAGTAAAGTCCACATAATAATCCTATCCGTTCCTATCTGATATGTGTCGAATTAGGAAAACTAATATTAGTTGTTTTCGTACAAAAGAGCATCTCTACTCGAGTCTATCCGTTACCTATCCGATAGATTAAAATTTCAAACATGAATTAATGTATCGGATAGGTAACAGATAGACTCAGGTAGAGATGCGCTTTTGAAGTTGTACAAAAATTCACTTTCCTTTATTGGATATGTATCGGATAGGAGTGGATAGACTTTTCATGCGTGCAGTTTTAACTCTTCGAAAATGTATCGGATAGGTAACGGATAGACGCGGATAGAGATGCTCTTTTGAACTTGTACAAAAATTCACTTTGATTTATGTATCGGATATAGGAGTGTATAGACTGTTCATTCTTGAAATTTTAATGTATCGGATAGATAACGGATAGACTCGAGTAGAGATGCTCTTTTGTACGAAAAAACTAATATTAGTTTTCCTAATTCGACACATATCAGATAGGAACGGATAGGATTATTATGTGGACTTTGCTACAAATTGATTCTGGTTATTTATTTTCGGATTGAAAGCGGTTAAAACTGGCCAGGTTTTGAATTCAAAATTAAAATTCGGATAAGGATTGGTTAAAACTGTATAAAGTATATGTCAAAAACCTATCCGATATTTATCCGCAGCTTATACAATTATATCCGCTATTTTAAGCAGGGTAAGTTAAGCGATTAGGGTTCGATTCTCGGCGTGCGCGCGAAATTTTCTGCGATTTATTTAAGTTAAGAAATTTTTAAAATTATCCATATTTATAATAATTAAATAATTATAATTAATTAGAAGCTTAGAAGTTTTTTTGTAATTAATTCATTTTTTATTATCGAGTATTTTTATCACTTGAGAATAGGTTTCGGATAAGATCGGTTACAAAGCGGACACAAAAGACTGTTTCATGTCGGATAGGAGAGGGTAGAATTCACTTATCCGTTTTCTATCCCGTATTTTAAGCAGGGATAGCATTAAATATTTAAATATCAAGAAAACCAATCAGATGCATTTGTTGGGCCATTGTTATAATTTTCAGTTTTACATCAAATATACTAAATTCCTAAGATTTTTCGGACATTAAAATAATCCTATCATAAAAAATTAAAAATACGAGATTGATATTATATCGTAAATATATTTTTAATTCTTATTATATATTACTAACAGATAAGATTTCTACGACATACTCTACATTTTACATTCATCTTTTACATTTACAATATATATAAATATATATATATATCTATATTTTATAGGTCTCACAGAATTAGGTACAATCGGTATCATGCAAGAGAGAGGTCAAAATCATGACCATCATCGCGATAATAGATATCAATACAAAAGAAATTCTAGGACCTAATCAGAAAGGCGAGATAGTTCTTAAACAGAATTATATGATGAAATATTATTATAAAAATCCAAAGGCTACTAAAGAAATAATTGACAATGAAGGTAATTTTTCATTAAACCTACAATAACTTTAAAAGATTTTAAAAAGATTTCCTAGAATTTTAAGGGATTTTACGATTTTATCATGTAATTTGCAGAAATGTTAAGATAATTCAAGAGATTTTAATGATTTTTAAAAGTCATCGCATCTTCAAGGGTTTTATTAAATTTTATGAGATTTCTAATAATTTTAATAAATTTCATGAGATTTTTCTCATTTTTAAAATATTTAAACATTTTAAAGGATTTCATGGAATTTGATGAAATTTCTAATTATTCTGAAAGATTTTAAATGTTAAGAAACTTCAAGAGGTTTCTAGGAATTTTTAGAAATTTTCACGAATTTTAACATGAATTTCAAGAGCTTCATGATTTTGAAGAGTTTTGTGAATTTCTAAGGATTTTAAAGAGGTTTCCAGGAATTTTAAGATTTTTAAACGAATTGCTTCCTCATAGAGGAAGCTTTGTAGTGGTGACAAAATCCAGTTTCCTAAAAAAGGTTTTTTTGAACATATTTCAAGAGCAATATATCTAGTATGATGTCCTGAAAAATTGTACGGATGTATACGCGCACGCGCGCGCGCGTGTGTGTGTGTGTGTGCCACGATCCTGCAATATCTTGAAAACGCGTAGAGATAAATTGACGAAATTTTGCATAGTTATTCAACTATATACCTAGTTGAATTTCTTTTAAGGGTTTCACAAAATATTTAATTTTAAAAGTTTTATGTACTTTTATAATTTTCGTAAAATTCATTTTTCCACTATAACTTCTCAAATATTGAAAATTTAAAGCTGGTGTAAGGGAAATGAATATTCCTTTCATCGAGACGAATCGATTAACCTATATGATTAATGCATTTCATTAAAAAATAAGGAAGTTATGTTTATTTATAATTTTGAAAGTTAATTTTTCGCTCTATGTTTTCAAATAATCAAAATTTTGAGTTGATGTAAGGAAAATGAATATTCTTTATGTCGAGACGAATCGATTGACCTGTATGATGAATGTATTTAATTGAGAAATAGGAAAGTTATGGTTAATTGTATTTTTAAAAAAGTAATTTTTCGACTATAATTTCTGAAATAATTAAAATTTAATGCTGATGTAAAGAAAATGAAGATTATTTGTGTCTAGACGAATCGATTCACCTAAAAGATTAATGCATTTTATAAAAAAATATGAAAGTTATGCTTTATTGTAATTTTCGAAAATGAATTTTTTGAATATAACTTCTCAACTAATCAAAATTTAATGCTGATGTAAAGAATACTTAATGCTTCCTGTATGAGGAAGCAAATCATATTTGCTTACAGGAAGCAAAGTGCTCATTGAATGAGCACAAAAGTTTATACAACTTCACAACTATTTTAAGGGGCTATGCTAGTTTCTCATTTTCAAAAAATCGATCTTTTTTCTTTTGCATTTTTCCATAGCTAATCATCCTAAAAATAAGTGCCCAAAATCTTAAATCGATATCTCTAATGGTTTTTAAATGTGAGCACTTTAAAGCGGAACTGTTCATTAGTGCTAAAATAATTGCTGGCTAGAAAACAAACAAAAAACATGTTCAAAAAATTTTTTAAATGAGTGAAAAACCTTCATACAACCATAAAAAAGGCTCCAGAGCAAAACAGGTCATCAAATCGCGCAATAGGAAGAGAAAATTTACCGCAAATCAAATCTGCGTTGAAAATTTTAAATGTGTTTTTCTCAAAACTGCATTTGTAAAATCGCGTGACGGTGTAGCTCAAAAACTAATCATCCGATCAACTTCAAATTTTTACACAGTCTTTATTATATGTTTCTACAGAGGATGAACCTCCAACTTTTTGTTATATAAAAAATTACAACTTTTATAAACAAAAAACGAGCGTTTTTTTAAGCAAAAATTGAAATTTTTTTTCAAAACTACGCCATTTTTATAATTTTTAATATTTTCAAAAGCTAGAGGTCTATCCTCTAGAGAAACTCATGTAGTTTACTAAAAATTTTTTTTTTTTCGAGCATGCTGGCATGGCCGACACCGTCACCCGTATTTCTACTTTTTTTAAAAGACCTTTGCAGTTCGTCTTTTATCTCCGCTTCCAATGAATATTTTTTGACGAAAATTTTACGATAAATACGTGAAGACATGTATAATATACTGCAAAAATTTTAGAAAGATTAAACGTGTAGTTCTTCTTTTTTTAATATTCAAAAATTGCTGTTTTACTCGTCCGAGAAACTAGCATAGCCCCTTAAGGAATTTCGAAGGTTTTCGTGCAATTTTAAGGGACGAGGGCAATCAAACTACTAAATTAAGTTATAAAGTAAAACTAGCTGTGAAATCGATCACGGGTGTTCTATTTAACTATATTTATATATTTTTTTGTGCTCATTTTTGAGCACTTTGCTTCCTCATTAAGATAATGTTGCAAATAATATTGCGTCCTCATACAGGAAGCATTAACGATTTTTTGAATTATTAAAATATTTATTAATAAATTTTCAAAATTAATATAATCATAATTTTCTTAAAATTCAATAAAATTCAATAATCATATAGGTCAATTGATTCGTTTCGACGCTAGGAATCTTTCTTTCCTGTACATAAGCTTCGAATTTTCAGTGTTTGAGAAGTTATAGTCGAAAAATCAATTTTACAAAAATTCCAAATCTACATAAAAATTTTAAAATTCAATATTTTGAAAAATCCTTTGACACGTTTTGAGATATTGGTGGTGCCAATATACCCTACGAATTTCATCAATTTATCTACAACTGTCTTTAAGTTAATAGGGCGAAAAAAAATGTTCACATCCATACACACATCAACACACACATCTGGACAATTGATTAGAGTGTTGTATTAGATATTTATAAACTGAGGAAAGTTTAATTACACGATTTTAAAAATATTAGAAAATGTATCGAAAACAAAGTTTCCTCTATGAAGAAGCAAAAACAAATTATTTTGTTTTTTTTTCCTACAAGTTCCAGTCGTTCAAAAGCCAATCAGGTTTACAACAACAATGTATGCGAGATTTTCGAAATATTCCCGTGTGGAAATTGCCTTATTTAGCCTTATTTTAAAAAAGGCTCCTGTCAGGCCCTGGTCAGGTTGCCTGAATCAGAAAGTAGTAAAACGGCCCTGATCAGGTTCGGGTACGGCCCAAATAGACTACCCTTGTTTTTAATTCAGGCACCCTGAGTTTTATCGCATTTACGGTACCTGACCGGCCCTGACAAGGTACGGATAAGGGCGCCTCGTTTGGTGATAAGGCATACTGCATAAGGATCGCATTTAGGTACCGGACGAGGGCCGTATTGTATACCGTGTGTACGCCTGTTAAATACATACACTTTTATAGAAATCTTTATGTTTGCAATTTTAATATGCAATAGATCATGAAATTTAATATTATAAATATGCAAAATGACATCAGATATGTGTCACTTCAATCTGTATGCATTAAATGAAAAATAAAATAAAAAGAAAACATAATTTTATAATGTTCACATGCAATCTCTAAAAAAACTCATTAATTAGGAAAATGTACTTTTTACTGAAAATTTTCAATTAATGAAAAGATTGTTGTTTATGATCAATTAATAATGCTCGTGTGGTCCAGAACTGGGACTGGACTGCAATCTATACCATAAAAATTTCTAAGTGTTGATCAACCAGATTTTTTTCAATTTTCGAGAAATTTATAGGATGTCTAATTAAGTTATACAAAATACTATACAAAACTAACACTATGAAAATAAATTTTTGTTTTTATTTACATCACACTCTTAAAAAAATTCCATTAACAGTGAAAATAATGAAATTATTTTGAGATAATTTAATATTTGTGTATGGTTGAGTGTACCGTGGAAAAAATGTGTTACCATTATCTCGAAGCTTAGGGTAATGGTTAGGTCCCTGGACCTGAGTCCAGTAGGTCCCACGTTCGATTCCCGCCCCGTGCGTATGAAATTTTATTTGTTATATATGCGTTAAAATGTACAAATATCGATTATTTATAAGTATTTCCATAATATATCAACGAATAAACCGTTTTCTTAATTAATAATTATTTTTTATTTTTTATAAGATTTATTAAATGGGTAATAAATACGGCCAGGAAAAGGGCCTGATAGGAACCTGATAGGAACCCTGTAAGGTTGCCTAATACGGTCCTTTTACTATTGAGCGTGACAGAACACTATATGAGCCTGATAGGATTTCCGTATCCGGGCCTTAAATAAAATAAGGCAACCTTATATGGGCCTGGAAGTGCCCTGATTTAAATTTCCACACGGGTTTCGTTACTCCACTTTTTTAAGATAGGAGGATTATAAGAAGTTTCGATTTAAAATACATTTTTTTAATGGGCGCAGGTTGGCTTCATTCTGGAGACTTGGGATATTATGATGAAGAGGGTAATATTTATATCAGTGACAGATTAAAAGAGTTGATAAAGTACCGAGGCCATCATATTTCTCCAGGAGAAATAGAAAATATCCTTCTCGAACATCCAGAAGTATTGAATGCTGCTGTAGTGGCCATTCCTCATCCAGTGGATGACGAACATCCTGTTGCTTTTGTTGTTAAAATGGAAAATTCACAGGTAATTAATTTTTATTATGCTGCTCTTTTATTAAAACACAATAAAATTAAAAACTTATTAATAATTGTACCTATAATATTTGAAACTACAATAAAAGAAGAAAAATTATTTTTTTTTTTGTTTCAATTCAAGGTATCCAAACACGAACTTATGTCGCTGACGTCAATTCTTGGTGATACTAAACAGCTACGAGGTGGAATAATATTTTTAGAAGAATTACCACAAACACCAACTAGAAAAATTAATCGATCTAAACTAAGGGAAATTGCGAAGTCTATGGTTCTTAACAATACATAACTATTAATTGTATTTTTTAACAGGTGTAAGGAAAATTTGAATTTTCGCGCGTTTTAAGCTAGTATCATATTTTAAGATATAGAGGTCAGTACGAAGAGGGGAGAAACCGGAAGAATGAGAGTCGAGAATTAACTTCCGTTTTTACGTTCCTACGCTTTCTGAAATTAAACGGTGTTTTTAGTGAAATGTAATTACAACTCTTACTTATGTTTAAAGCGATCCCTTCCCTACACAGGAAAACATAAGATACATACAGGGTGTCACAAAAATCCCGGTACGGCTGGATATTTCCTCAGGTAAAATATTTTTCTGGGTCATTCTTAAAGTAACTTACAACGAGAAATTCTTTGGTGACCTTAATTTTGACCTTGAATATGACCTTCAAAGTTTTTTCAAGGTCAATTTTATTTTTTTAAATAGAAACCAGCTGTTTTACATCGGAAATGGATCGAACGGAAAATTTTACGATCAAATGTGAACTAAATTCAAAGTCAATTTTATTTTGTTAAATAGAAACCCGCTGTTTCACATCGGAAATTGATAGAGCTGGAAATTTTACGATCAAATATGTACCAAAGTCAAAGGTACATTGTAAATATTGAAGGTCAATCAAAAGTTATTTGAACTGCGGCAAGTCTCCTAAACGACATGTCTTCCCCAATAAAATTTTCTAAGTAGACGCAAAGACGTCAAAACTACGGCATGTCTCCCCAGCAACATCTATCGCCCAAGAAAATGTTTTAAGTAATTGTAAAAATTAAATAAACGTTGAAAAAATCCTTTAAGGTTAAAGTGGATGTCAACATTTAAAACCTCGTTGAAAGTTACTTCAAGAATGACGTTGACATTTCTGAAGTTCTTATTGAGTCCAAATCACCGTTGTGTGACCATTTAAAAATAAAAATTGACAGAGTAGATAGAACAATACAAATTCAAAAATTTATGTTTTTGAAATTATGATTAATTTGATTCTGATTATCGGCGTGAATCGGATTTTTGTAACTAAGTGTTTCGTTTATCGAGAGAATTTTGAGCAAGCAAATCTTCTCGCTACAAAAATGCGGAGAAAACTATAATAAATTTGCTTAGAAAGTTTGAGAGAGATCAAAATATTTAATAGTTTAGCTTTAGGAACAATTATGATTTTTGTTCATATAAGCCTTGGACACAAGGAATCTTGATTATTTGAGAACTTATTTTCGAAAAATGAATTTTACAAAAATGATAAATGTACATAAAAATTGTACAATTTAAATAAAATCTAATTCCTGGCGTTCGAAGACAAATTTTATATCCCCGGACTCGTAAAATTCTATAGATACCGATATTATCATTTTTTAATCGATTGTATGTGTTTACCAAAAAAAAATTAGAGGAAGATTTATTTTTATTCGCAATCATCAATGACAATAGGACCCCCTGCTGCGAAAGGGTCGGTCAGCCGAGCGGTCAGTTTAATAGGCTAAGAGGGGAAGCGAAGGCGCAAGAGGTCTAGTGGCACACTGGAAGGAGAAGGTATCCCGGTAGTTGGCGCTGAAAAGGTATCTGGCCAGCTTAACAGGCCAAGATTTATAATGGCATATTGGAAGGGGAAGGTATCCAGGTAGTTGGCGCTTAAAGGATTATTCTACTTTATACGCTAAAAAAAAGAGCTTTTTTCAACATTTATTTTTGAGTATTTCAAGAAAGATATGGATATAAATATTTTTAGGTATGATAAAACATGTCTTAAAATACGTAAAAAAATTGTTTTTTATTTATTTTATTGCATTGTTATTGTTTTAAACGTGTTTTTCTCAAAACAGAGTTTTTAAAACGGTACCAAGGAATTTATGAAAACTATTCGACCGATCCTTATGAAATTTAAACCACACATTCTACACATATTAAACTAGGTCTGTAACTTCTAATATATTAAAATATAACATTTTTACTAATTATCTAAATAAAAAAACACTAAAAAAATGAATTTTTTTTTCGATTTTTGTCCGTCATTTTGTTATTTTTTCATAAATACTAATTATTATTGGTTACAGACCTAGTATTTGTCATACTGAATCAACTCCATTTTGATTATTTTTTAAGCTAGCCATTACCGAGATTTCCCTGGTACCGTTTACCGTTTTGATTTTGAGAAGCCTACGCACGGCCATTATTTTTAATATAAACATGGAATAACTCACATTTATGTGAGTGTAATGATGAGTGTACATGGAATGACTCACATTTAAGTATCATACATTCAGATTCATTCAAATTTTGGTTATTTCATACATTCAATTAGTTTATAATTTAGATATGTACATTATAGGAAAATATATCACCTCCTTATTATTTTTGATAATATAAATCAGTAGTTAATTTATTTTCTTGCCCTTAAATCTGATCCTGGCTCGACTAAAGCGTCCGGTAGGGCAGAAATATAAAACACATGACGTCCACATAGAGGGTCGTCAAAAACATACCGTTACAATGTAATGTATTTCAGGGAATTTCATTAAAGTCTCTTATTGGATTTTAGAGGATTTTCACGAGATTTTTATGAATTGTAAAAGGTTTCATCAAACTGTATAGAATTTCATGGAATTTTAATATATTTCAACAAATTTATGAGATTTTATGGAAATTTCAAATGATTTTAGCAAATTTTATTTAAGATTTCAATAAGTTTTCAATAATTCTAAGAGATTTTGATGAATTTTAAGGGATTATATAGTTCCACGTGGAATTTTAAAATTATTTAAGAGATCTTTAGGAATTATAAAATATTTTAAAGTTTTCCGTGAAATTTAAATGATGTCAAACGATTTTGAGGTATTTTAAAAGAATTAGTTAAAATTTAAGGGATTTCATGAAATATTAACTAACAAATTTGATTAGATTTCGTGCAATTAGATGTTTTTAAAACTTTAAAGATATTTAAGAGATTAATTCTACAGAAGGAAAAAATTTCAAATTTAATATTTGTAACTTTCTGATTTTCTCTGAAGATCTTATAACTTTTAATTATTTTATCGAATTCTTCAGTCGAGCCAAGGTCAGGTTTTAAAGATAATTAATGAAAAATCGAACAACTTTGTTTTATTGAAAAATATAACAATTATGTTTATTTCCTATAATTTACATTTCTAATGATGTGAGTTTAATGAAATAACAAAAAAAAAAGAGTGATTTTGGCGGAATACAATATTGAACGTTTCAGTTCTCTTACTTCAACGGTTTTAACGGTATGGAGCGAAGGGAGGACTGATAGGAAAAATAGTGTAAGTTTCGGATGTATAAATCTCCAATACGTATTATAGATAATATTTGTAGGTGCTCCTACTAAATATTATCCGTTGGTTTAATTTTTCACTCACAGATGCGCCTGTTGAGTGTAAATTCATTTCTATCGCTTTGTAATTTAATGGACAGGATTTACAGGAAAAGGAATAGAAAAATATTCTCGGGTGGAAAATATTAATAATAGATGCTCTTATTTATTAATATTTTATCATGGATTTCTACAGCCTTAGGCGATCCTATTGACTGTAGAAATCGTACACCTTTCGAATGAGGGAAAGAGGAAGAGTGGAGAACGGATAAAGAAGAAGTTACGTTTAGAAAATGTCAAACATAGTGGCTCCTATAGCATGACATTTCTCTTACGCGAGAATTAACAACGACAGGTGCGCCTGAGCGTTGGCAATTCCCCATACAAAAGTATACGGAAATCGAAAAATATAATAGCGCCTATGCCTTGCGATTTCGCCGGTGCTGTGCCTACCATAGATGCTCCTGTTGGTAGGAAAAGTATTTGAGTTTTCACCAGGCGAGAGCTCTCCGATCTACTCGGTGAGTCGCGTCCAGCTAGACTGAAGAATTGTTCTTCCGTGGGTGGTTTTATGGAACCTGTCTGGCGAGCAGACGGCTTGGAGAGAGGGACCGATGTTAGGTAATGAGAGTCTAATGCAGGAGTACGGGAGCGGGGATGGCGACGGTGAGATTCGGTAACGAGTATGCGTGCGGTACGCACACAGGCGTAATTACTCGTTACATTTTCCCCCCGGTTTGGAGAGTGAAATTTACAATTGTTTGGAAAATATGAACAATAATAACATTTTAATAGATCAATAACATAAGAGTAAATAATACGAGATAAGAACACAATTCGTAGCAATTGAAATTTTCAGAATAAATTATACGATGATAAATCGTAGTGATTTGAACAGAATTAATTTAAATTTAAATTTTGCTTTACTCACGGTTATATTTACGTAACGAAGCAAAATGGTAATGGAGCCGGATCGTCGATGGAGTGGGAGAAACCAACTTCGCGGAACTTGATAAAGCCGTCCCGTTCAAGCTCTTGCTCGAGCATGAGGATTTCGGTATCGAGCGTGTCCATGCTGTGATTACTACTGATCGAATTACGGTCGGTGTCGGAGCTTTATCAATTGACGACAGGTAAAGGGTCTGCAGGAGGGGAGCCCGAACGGAGGGGGTCTTCCCTATACAGAATCAGGTCCTTTAAGTGTGTATGACGGTAATACGCTCCTTTGCTATCACGTAAAACGAATATAACAGCTGAGATTTTCTTGGCAACGATGAAAGGTCCCTCGAATTTTTCGGCTAATTTGGCATTAAAATCGCCTATTTTATTAGACAGATGGTGCGTCTTTTTTAGGACTTTGTCGCCGATCTGTGGTGCCCAATTTCTTCGTCGTAAATTGTAGTAGCCCTGCTGTTTCTGAAAACTTCGTGCAATTTGACGCTACGCGAGTTCGATTGCGGCCTGCAATTTTTCCAAGCGATGTTAGTGCTTCTTGGTGGTGCGGAGCGCAGCTTCGTTGACGAAACTTCCTGGCGAGTGCAATTCTCTTCCATAATCTGGTTGATGAACTTCTGGCGGTGTTGAACGCAAACTGAAGTTCTGGTAGAAAATGATCCGAAGTCTTTTGGGACTTTCTAATATTTTGAGCAATCATTGTCTTAATTACTCTATTTGCTCTTTCTATAGGATTGCACTGCGGTGAGTATGGCGGTGTGAGAGGGTGAGTGATGTGCATTTCTTGTAGAAGGCTTTTGACTTCCTTACTTATGAACTGGCAGCCATTGTCTAAAACTATTGTCTTTGGGCATCCGTGTCGAAGACAGATTTGGTCTTTAATGTTCGACGCGATTGCTGGGCCTGTTGCTTTTCTTAAGGGTCGAATTTCAATCCATTTGGTGAAACGATCCTGCATTACGAGTAGCCAAGTATAGCCGGCGGTAGATCTATGAAGGGGACCAACGAGATCGATGGAAACCATGTGCCATGGTTTCTCTACATTGGTCGCGTGCATTGTGCCAGCTGGGGCCTGATTTTGTGCCTTGAATTTCTGGCAGCTCTCACAATTTCGAGCATATTGAGCTCCGGTTCTGAGCAGTCCTGGCCAATAATAATCTCTGGCAAGACGTGCTAAAGTTTTTGCGACTCCAAGATGACCGGCTTTGGGGTCGTCATGGACCTCTTAAAGGACCCTTTTTTGATCGTGGCGTGGTACGCAGACTTTCCACTGTTCACTTGGTACATAATCGTTGAAGTCCAGAGTATGTAGGATGTGACGGTATAGACCAATCTTGGTCGTCCTTCTTTTTGTTTACGCTGCAGGTCTCGTAGGGTTGTCTCGAGGGTGTCTGCAATGACATTGTCGGCTCCTCGACGGTATTTAATTTCGAAGTCCCACTGACTTAGTTCCATGGCCCATCTTGCAAGTCGACCAGATGGATTGTCGATCTTGTTGAGACATTTTAAAGAAATGTGGTCTGTGAGAATTGTGAACTGATACCCTTCGAGGTAGTCCCTCATCTTCCAAATTCCCCATTTAACTGCGAGACATTCCAATTCTGTGGCCGAGTAGTTACTTTCAGCTTTGTTGACGACTCGGCTGGCATATGCGATGACTCTTTCCACATTGTTCTCTGTTTGTGTAAAAACTGCTCCAAGTCCTTCCTTGCTTGCGTCAGTTTGAAGGACAAATTCTTTTGTCCAGTCGCGTTAAGCGAGGATTTGTGCCGAAGTTAGTCTTCTTTTTAGTTCTTCGAAGGCTCGTTTATTTTGTTCCATCCAAGGCCATTGTGTCTTCTTTTTCAGCAACTGGTGGAGGGGTGCTGCAACTCGGTCTACATCCTTGATGAAACGGCGGTACCAAGATATAAGTCTCAAAAATCTGCGGACCTCTTTAATATTTTTAGGCGGAGTTAGGCATATTATTGCCGTGACCTTATCTGGGTCGGTGTGAACTCCGTCCTTGTCGACTACATAATCGAGATATTTAAGTTTTGATCTAAAAAAGTGACATTTGTCAGGATTTGGCTTAAGTTGTACCTCATGAAGACGATCAAAAATCTTTTTCATCATGTTCAGATGATCTTAAAATGCTTGAGTGCATATGACGATGTCGTCTAAGTATGCAAATGCGTTAGGCGCCATATCTGGAGTAATTATTCTATCCAGGAGCCTCTGGAAGGTAGATGGAGCTGTATGAAGTCCAAAAGGCATAACATTGAATTCATAAAGGCCTCGTCCGGGCACAGTAAATGCGGCATTTAAGTATTAATTAAAATACTAATTAATATAAATTTTGTAATTAATTAAAATTATTCATTTACATATTATTCTATTTAAATAATAAATAATAATTTAAGTTTTAGCCCAACCGCTTTATAAATAAATTTATATATTTAACATATTTATTTGTAAATTTAAAAACATTTAATTTTAATTATATTTTATACAGAATTAGTTAATAGAATAATGAAAATTAATTTTTCTGATTTTTAAGGATTTTGTGTAATTTTTAGATATTTTCACCAATTTTAACGAATTTAAAGAGGTTTCTAAGAATATTTTAAGAGATTTTAACGAATTTTGAAGGATTTTGAAGAGAAGATTTTAAAAGACCTGCAAATCAACCACTTTTTTAAGATAGGATTATTTATATTTACATATATAATTTTTATAATTTTATTACAAATAATTTATTAATTAAATAATTAATTTGGAAATTAAGGCACTTAAAGTGCTTTCCTTTCTTTCTATTTATATTAAAAATAAGCAGGTAAGTGAAGGCATGATTAAACAGTACTTTAGAGTCTTAAAAACAATACCTACTTGGTCCTATAGCGAAAAAAAAATTTTTAATGTTTAATTTTCAATTTTCCCGAAGCGCCTCGGAGTTTTTATTGAGCATACTCCCCGAGTCACAATCCTAATACTCCCTGAGTGCTGTCCTAATACTCTATCAAACCGAGTAATTTTAGAATTTTAATTAGATTTATAATGTAACGGGCAGTATTGTCGCCCGTCACATATTTATATCTTTCAATTGCTATCGCTATCAATTTACCTCACCGAGCGGACGGGGCGAGATACTCATTACGTAATCACAAGTGCTTAAAAGCACCGAATCGACGGACGACGCGTTTTCGATCAGTTCGCTGAGGAGCAGTTCGTCTGCACTCAGTGAAACTCATCTGGTCTCTCTGCTAGCGGGTTACCACCATAGCAGAGCGACCGGGACGTAACCTGGACGTCTTCTTTAGGGAAGATCCACTAGGTGTACGACTGGCAGGCACCCCTATAGCCGTGCACTTAGATAAAGGATTTGTCAGCCCACACCGACCTATCCTGGGTCAACCTAGGGATGACTTCCAAGACCTGGGGAGAACTAAAATACCTTGTAATTTCCATCCTGACTAAGAACCATCTGATTCCTGACCAGAGGGCAGCCCCATGGCCAGTAATCAGACAAAAGAGGATACGCCAGTTTAAAACCGGCCTTAAAGTAAAAGAGATCTCCCTCGTCTATCTCTCTCACTGTACCGTAAACCGTTTATTAGAGAGAGAAGGACTCAGGAGATAGTATCCGACTCGACCGCTAGCGATACGTAACTTACGTAAAAACGTCGGTAGATACCGCGTCTATTCTCTCTCGTACAAACACTCGCCCGCTCTCTCTCACGTTTTCACCGTATAGAACATTTACACTATTATAGAATACCCATCCATTTAAAATTTAATTATTTTTATAAATTCATTTAGTTTCTAATTTAGAGATGTAACTTATAGGAAAATATAGCACTTATATTATTTTTGTTAAATATAAACCAATAGTTAATTTATTTCTTGCCCTTAAAATTGATCCTGACTCGACTGAAGCGTCCGGTAGGGCAAAGATAATAAAGACGTGACTGCAAGATAGAGGAGTCACCAAAAACACACCGTTACAATAATTTTAGAATATTGAGAGTGCACGTAAGGCGGTTTAGAAAAAATCTGTAATCTATAAGAAGTACTCCCTAAATCCTCTTTTATGCTCGCGTAAGGCTACATAACTCCGAATTCGCAATTTTCGAGCGTTTTCGAGAAAAATGGAGGAATCGTTGAAACATTGATATCTTCGCGTCAACCTCTCTTAGTGCTCTTCTAAACCTCTGTGTGTGCTCCCTCCATCCTCGCTGCAACCTCCCTAAATCCTAGCCTCATGCTCTTTAAATTCATGCCTCGTCTTCTCAAAATCCTCTTTCTATACTCTATAAATCTCTCAGAATGTTCTTTAAATACTCCCCCCATGCTCCATAAATCCTCTCCCAGTGCTCTCCAAAATCTCGATTTATTCAATAAAAATGAAAAATTTTTTGGACGTCACCACACGGCCTAACGCAACGATATATTGCTTTGAAATTTTGGAATATAGGAAAAAGACACTAAATTGTATTCTAACATTTATTTTGAGTAATAATTTTGAAAAAAAAATGTAATTACAGACATAATTTTTTTTTTCAAAATTACTACTCAAAATAAATGTTAAAACATAATTTAGTGTCTTCTTTCCTATATTTCAAAGTTTCAAAGCGATTATATCATGGCGTTTGGCCGTGGTGAACGTCAAAAATAAATTCATAACGTCGGAGTAGAGCATGCCCTGAAATAAATAAATGTAAAATAAAAAAATGTAAGGCAACATTTTTTGAATGCATATGTTTATTACTCAAATCCATACGATAAATAAATATATATCATATAAATGTATATCATAAATCCATTTTCCTCTCCCTAAATTCGCCACTGCATTAAATATTTGTGATGTGATATTCATCATAGCCATTAGTATTACGTTGATCTGCAAAAATTAAAAAAAAAAACATAAGATAAGTTTTTTAGATGATGTTAATAAAAAAAATATATTAGGGTGGTCTTTAATAGGGATATTTTCGAATTTCATTGCTCCTAGGGGCTCAAATTCTTCCAAATAGGTAAAAAAAATTCTCTAAAAGTTGGAGCTCTTAATATTAACATTAAGATAGTCCGCACTCCAACCTAAGTTTCTTATGGAAATAACATGGGAAAAATTGCATTTGTTTTTAGAGTTTTATAACTCAGCGACAAATGAATCTTTTGATTCATAATTCGCTTCTTATTTTATTGGAAATTTGACGTTCTACAGAAAAGGTCTCTTATGATTTTTCGCTAAATCTATTGGCTTAAGAGTTATTCGAGCTCAAAGTTTAATTATTTTATAATTATTAATATTATCAAGTATAATTATTAAGTAAATACTTTTATACTTATAACAATGTTATTCTTGGAATTGAGATTAATATGTGTGATTTTTCAATTAATAAAACAAATATTTTTCTGATATTCAAGATAAAAAAATGAAAGTATAGGTGAAATATGATACAATTTGGATAATTAGCCTTAATCCATTTTCATATTTTCCATATTGCAAATTTGATATATTTTATAAAATAACTCTTTACTTAATAATTATACTTGATAATATTAATTAAACTTTGAGCTCGAATAACTCTTAAGCCAATAGATTTAGCGAAAAATCATAAGAGACCTTTTCTGTAGAACGTCAAATTTCCAATAAAATAAGAAGCGAATTATTGCTTTTGATTCATTTGTCGCTGAGTTATAAAACTCTAAAGACAAATGCAATTTTTCCCATGTTATTTCCATAAGAAACTTAGGTTGGAGTGCGGACTATCTTAATGTTAATATTAAGAGCTCCAACTTTTAGAGAATTTTTTTTACCTATTTGGAAGAATTTGAGCCCCTGGGAGCAAAGAAATTGGAAAATATACCTATTAAGGACCACCTTAATATATATATTTAACTGATGTTACCAATATATCGAACACATTGTGGTCGAAAACCTCATTGGTTTAGAAATTGTAAGAATTGTACAAAGAAAACTATCTTCAGATTATTTTTGTTGTTAAAACGATTACTAATAAAAAGGTTACATAAAGAGAGGAAATAAGTTAAGGTAATAAAAATAATCATTTTTATGTGAAAAATGAATTTTAGGCTTTTATGATTTTAGGTGTTTAGAATTTTAGGAATTTTAGGATTTCAGGATTTTAGGAAATTTCAGTGGATTTTCAGGAATTGGAGAAAGAATTACAAGATTTTCTATTTCAAGAATTACAAACTCTCAATTATTTTTTCTACTAGCAAAAGACGTGCAAAAACGATAAATTAATCGCGCGCGGATCATGCGTGCTATAGCATGATTATATGTAGTATAACAAGTTACATGTTATTTATAACCAGGGCCGACGGAACGTATTTTTTTCGCGCGGGTAGGTATCGACCAAATTAAATCTTATCGCTCTGTAGATATATTATGTTTTTAAATAGAAATGTGTGCCTGTAGAACGAAAAATATTTACTTTTAAGATTTTTTATTTTACTTTTAAGGCCATGTAAGACTTAGCCGATCTCTACCTTACCAACCTTACCGACCGGATAAACATACCTTAGCATATTTTCCTTCATTTTAGAAATATTCAATTTGATATTTCAATAAATGTACAAGTAAGGTTGCAGAGAAAAAATGTCGGTAAGTTGGGGATCGGGTAACTCTTAAATGGCCTTAAATCTTTTAATTTTACTCAAATGGTATTAAAGTTACTTACTTTAATGCTCTGTATTTATAAAAAAATGAAATTGAATTTTGAGTTCAACTATTCATTATTTGCAGTTCCATTGTTTTCATTATATCATTTATAGCAGGTTGGAATATCAAAATATACACAATGGAACCAAAGCGGATAATACATTTTTTTAGCGAGTCGTTTTGCGCGTGGATACTAACAAAAAGGGATTATATTAACTTCCAAGAAAAATTAAGAGTTTATCAAGTCTCCTCTCTACTGTGCCAAAGAGTTCGCAAATTTGCAGTGGGTTTTCTTGTTGAAAAAATCAGCAAAATGTAGTTACTATTGCATCCTCCGCATGAAAAAATGTATATTGACGAAAATCCGTCTCTACAATTGACTTTCAAAATATATATTGAAGGTGAAGAATATTTGTCAAAATTTTGTTTTGTTAATACTACTACACAATGCAAACTACGAAGAACATTTTTTCTTCACAACGCAAGAAGTTTTGATAAAATTAATATCTCTTTTCGTGTTAGTTGTGCTGAAAAACCAGTCCAATTTTTCAACAATGAACTTTTGTTCCTCAACGAAAAGTTTAGCGATTTCGTATTTATCGTAGGACAAAATCGATATCCTGTACATAAAATGATACTTGCCGCAAAAAGTCCTGTTTTCACAGCAATGTTTTTCTGTAAGATGAAAAAAAACTCTCTTAACCAAATGGAAATCGTAGACTTCGAACCCGAATTAATACGAGAATTTTTATGTTTCTTATACAAAGGTAAGATTTCAAATTGGAAAAAGTTTGTATACGGACTCTTTGCAGTTGCTCATAAGTATGAAGTCGAAAGCTTGAAAAGTCAATGTCAATTATACTTAGAGAAAAACTTAAATTTTAAAAATGTGATTGATCTTATTTTTTCCGAACTTTATACTATAGAAAAAGTCTCAAGAAGAAGTTTATTTCTTTGATTAACAAAGAATTCAAACGGATTCGAGAACAAGAAAATTATCAGAATCTGCGAGAAACTCAAACACATCCTCATCTTCTTGTAGATATTTTTAACAACGTAATCAGAAAACCTTACGTTACCAATGATTCGTTGAAATTTAAGATTGTTTTTAAAGGTGCTAGGACAGTTAAAGGGGAAATAAAGATTTAAGATAAAAAAAGGGGTATGGTGTAATAGTAATGGATAAACTTGCGTTCCATTGTTCAAACTTTACAATACTTTGAGAAATGGAATCGATTTCCAAATCCGATGAGATCCAGAAATCTAAAGATATACGGCCTTCTCTAAGTTACGAGTTTTTCTTTATGAATCCATATTTAAGCGATATAAATTTTCATAGCGAGAGAAAACAATTTCCTTCTCATAAATTGCTTCTCTGTACTAAAAGTGCTGTATTTAGAAAGATCTTTTTATCTGAAAAAGAATCTCAGAATAATTTTTTAAACATTCAAGTCGATGACATAAAGCCGAAAATTTTTGAAGAATTGTTCAGGTGTATTTATACAGGAATAGTCAAGAATCTGAATGATATAGCAACTGATCTTTACGTAGCGGCACAAAAATACGAGATAGAAGATGTTAAATTTATGTGCGAGAATGCTTTGCTGGAAAATCTTGATTCAGAAAATGTAATACCAACTCTCAATTTCTCTGACAAGTATAATGTGCAGTTTTTGAAGGATGAGTGTATTTTCCTGATTTTTAAAGATTTTATCAGATTTGAAAAAAAGTTGGAAAGTTCGAAAAAGTTATAGATCCGAAGGTAATAACGGAAATTATAGATGCAATCCACACCGGAAAAAGACAATTGATGTTAAGAAATGTAAATCGGGATGTATCATATTTTACCAAACGAATTTTTAAAGATATTTTGTGTATTTTTGCATCGGAAATATTAAATGGAATATTAATCGCGAATTTCGCTCAATTGTAAGAGGACAACCGAAAAAATGCCTATTCTTGCAATGAGAGTTAGCAGGATTTGCCGCTGGATTTTTAGTCGATGGATGTAAAAGTAGTTTTGTAAGTTATTAAGAAAGAATTTGATAATTACAATAAGTCTATTGATGATAAGAATTGTAAATCTGGATGTATCATACTTTATAAACGGAACTTTCAAAAATATTTTGTGTATTTTTGGATCGAAATATTAAACGGATTATTAATGAAGTTTAATACCAGTAAACCACTTTCTCTATCCGCTTTAAACATAACTACTGATAAAGTATTAGGTTTTTAAATAATAATTGTAAACGTTTGTGAATTGTAAAAATATAGTGCATGAATCTATAATCAAAGGCAAAAACATAGCTGAGATGTAAGGAATATTTTGAATTTTAAACATTGTTTATAAATTGACGTTGTTTTTTTCTGATATTTTGCGCAAATAGACTGATTAGATTACAAAGTAATCTTTGAAAGATATTCTAAAGATTTAAATTACTCCAACGTTCACAATTACATATAATCTGTCTGGTGAAGTGCTAAACATATTTGCCCTAGAATCTATCAACAAGAAGCATTCAAAATGATCAGATTTCTTTTATTCTCTGCCTTAGTTGCAATTGCAAACGCGGTAATTACTGTTACTTACTATTACAAACTATTTATATATTTTTTTCAAATTGTAATAAAATTACTTTACACGTTATTTAAATTATTTCCAGCGGAGCCAATTCGAGAAAAAGAAGGTCATGTGGTCGGTGGGAAGCAAATTACAATTGAGGAAATCATCCCCTATCAAGTCAGTATTCGAAATCGAAAACAACATGGTTGCGGTGGAAGCATAATTTCAGAGAAATATGTTGTTAGGATCATCAAATAGAGACGAGGGAGGAAGTTCACATAGAGTTGTGAAAATTATGAGACACAATTTTACAATGTATTTAGGTATGGCAGTAAATGACATTGCCTTGATTGAAGTTGATCCACCCTTTAAATTTGGAAACAAGTGTGCGCCTATTTCCTTGATTCAATTAAAAGAAGAAGCGATTCCAGGAAGCATTGCTCTCGTGAGTGGTTGTGGAAAGAATTCAAAAATTTCAAAACAAACTTATTTAGAAGCTGTTAAAGTACAGTAAAGAAAGTAGAAAGGAAGAAGAGTGCAAGAAAGCCTATAAAGATCTTCCAAGTGGAGAATTTTGTGCTATGCACTTACTCGGAGGAAGGGATTCTTGTCATGGTGATTCTGGTAGACCACTTTCGATTGATGGAAGACTTGCTGGTATTATTTCGTGGGGATTTGGTTGTGGTGTCAAAGGAAAGCCTGGAGTTTATACTAAAGAAAATACAGGATTATAAAGAAAATAACTTCTTAAAATTAATTACAATATAATCTCATTGTCATTAAATCATCCAATGTCGTAATATAATGTTTAAGTTTCTCAAGTGTATGTATCTAAGTAACTCATTTTGTTGTGATTTATGTTTGATATTTTACGGACCAAAACATGTGAACTTTAAATTTGTTTTCATAATAAAACAATTGGCGCTAAATAATTCGATCCATTTATCAGTAATATTACTCATTTATTCATTTTTGTTCGTTAACCATAGTCCATAGTCTCTCTTTATCAGATTGAAAGTATTGATATATCTTTTATAAAATTGTGATTAGAAATTACGTTGCTGTCTTTAATGTATAAATAAAGTTTACCGAAGTACTGATATCTAGATATCTAGACGGCATTCCGAATATTACCGGTAAGTTCTCGAGTGAACCAACCTGAAATGTACAACCACGCTACAAATCTTCATATTTTAGCTAATCTATTAATTTTTACTAAAAAATAAGCAGCATCCACCCATCCTGCCCTCTAAAAGTTCACCCTGTCAAAACGGCAATTCAATCAGTGCATTTTTAAGGTGAAAACTCTATATAATACGAAATGTGATCCCAGATACAGTAGATTAAAGTAACTCTACAGCAATTTTTATGTTTTTAAAAATGCTCCAAAAGGCTTAAGATTAATTATCAAAATATTTTATTAAATATACAAAAGCTTCGTCATCTTAGAACAACTTACAGATTTATAAAAGTTAAATATCCTTAACATTGTACATAGTTCCTACAACTCCGCATTTTTCTTAATCCAATCAGCATAATAAGCTACTTCTACGTAGACACCAGGATATTCTTTCTGCGCACAACCGATGCCCCAAGAAACTATACCAGCAAGTCTTCCATTAATGGCAAGTGGTCCACCAGAATCACCTTGGCATGCGTCTTTTCCTCCTTCAGGGTAAACAGCACAAATTTCTCCCTTATTAATTCCTCCTGTTAATTGGTAAGCTTCGTTGCAATCTTCCTTACTTATCATTGGCACTTGAACACCCTTTAACATTTTTGGTATAACATTTGCTTCCGTTAATCCCCAACCAGTGATCAAAGCAATCGTGTTTGGCGAAATGGCTTCTTTAACGCTGAAAAGTGGAATAGGAGCACGAGTTTTGTCGAATTCGAAATGCGGAGAGACTTCTAGCAATGTGAGATCAGCTCTATGTTTGATGATATTAACTACGCGATGAAGAGATCCTCCTTCATTACGATTCGATGAACCTGCTCGAATTGTGAAATCAGAACTTCTCGTTGCAATTGAATTGATGCAGTGATTGGCTGTCAAAATGTATTTTTCGGAAATAATGCTACCACCACAGTGGTGGTTACCCAAGAAAAGTAGAGTTACTTGGTACGGAACCTCTTCAATTGAAATTTCTCTGCCACCAATTATCTTTTGATCGAGCTTCCGGATCGGGTCAGCTGTAAAAAAAATTATAAATGAATTTTCCAAATTGTCCTGTGGTTTTTGAAAGAGAATGGAAAGAAGTACTAGAATCAAAAAGAGAAAATATAATATCTATATCGGTTTAGAAACTACAGCACTTTAAATCAAAAATTAGAAAATGTTTTGTTTAAAAAACAATGAGACTTACCAGTGACAAATGCCAGGAAGGCAATGAGAAGTGTTTTGATCATTCTGAGTATGTGCTGATGTTAGACTAAAAAATGACAATTCGTTTGACTTTATATATATATAAGTATACAGAAGCGCATGTTTCACGTAACCAAGATTATTTATGTAATCTAATCTGGTCCAAATTATCGAGATCTTAAATTATGATTTTATAATTTATGAATTAAATCATGATAAACAAAAATCATTTTCATTAATTCAACCTGCTTCAAATTAATTCGTTTTTCTTATCTCTATCTATAAATTTGGCTGATCGAGCCAAGATCGGAAGGCTTCAACCCCGATTTTAACATATAGGTTTGAAAATTTCTAGACAAGTCTCGTAAAAAAAAAATCTGATTAAATATTTAGAGTATTGCATAATAGTACCAATAATTCGTTTATTTAATGCGCCTAAAGTTTTAAAAAGAATTAAGTATATTTATTCTTTATATTATTTTCTGTGTGATTTGATAAAAAATAATGTGCATATTATTTATTTATTCATTTCTAATTTAAAAAACCACAACTCATTAGCTACACGTGACTTTATTGATAAATTATAATCAGAATAAGATATTTATATCTATAGGTAAATATTTTCAATCATCCAAATCAAAATTATTATCGGAAACAATTATGCGGATAAGATATCCATTTTAATTGAATTAGTTATATCGCGGAAATGACATGCCAATGACGTTATTTATGAATCATGATGAACGTAATGATTGAATACGTTATTTCGATAGGTATTGTTAGAGCTTAATGTAAAGTATGCATTCTCTAAGATAAATTGCAGAATTAAAAAATCAGATGATGAAATATTATATCATTTAAATAGTTGTTGAAAATTTCCTTAGTCATTGATTTTACAGTAGTTTTTTCAAAACACAGTTTCAGAATAAATTTTAAGACATCAAACGATTTTAAATTTGTATCGAAATGAACACTTATAGAAAGGGAAAGTTTTAAGACATACTATCTAAAATATACATTATCATTAACAAGAACATTTGATCTCACATTATATTATTATATTACCAAAATTGGTAATAGAAAACCGCCCAAGCGCCACAGCTTCGAGAGCGACACCAAAGGAGTTTCGAGACTCGCAAAAAATTGAAAACAACGGATGAACCTGAAATCGAAATCGATGTAACGTTCCGATACAGGATTTTGAACTTTATTTCTGTTTTTGGAACTTTATCACAAATTCTAAAGTGTTAGTGCCGAGAAAATATTTCTTTTTCTTAATCATGCGTGCATGGCTTTGGATTCAAACTTGTTGTGTCGTGTCAAAAGTGCGGGAATACTTTAATTAACAGTTGTCCGTTAATTAATATTTGTTTTTTAATATAAATAAAATAAAATAATATAAATAAAAAGTTAATTAATATTAATAATGCTTATGATATTAATAGTCGTTTTACGTTTGCTATGAGATTAATTGGTATCGGAAGGCAAGGAATAACTAAATTCTGTCCATTTATGTGCTCCCGAAACCAGTGTTTCAAAAGTCGTACGATGCAATTTTGCAGAGTATTGTAAGTGCTACGGAGGCTGTCAAATCTAAATGCCTACAAAAAGCTGCTGAGGAGGAAAAACAGATTTGTTCAGAAAAAGGACAGCTTGAGGGTTTAACAGTGTCAGGAGACGGTTCTTGGAGAAAACGTGGCTTCACTTCACTCTATGCATTCGCGAGTTTAATTGGATGGTACTCTGGAAAAGTAATTGATATTTGCGCGAAGTTAAAATATTGCAAGATGTGTGAAGACTGGAATAAAAAGACAGACACTGGCGAGTATGAAGAATGGTACGCTTTACACGAAGAGCACAGTAATGCAAATCATAATGGGAGTGCAGGAAAAATGAAACCCGACGCTATGGTGGAAATGTTTTCTCGATCCGAATCTGTACAATATTCGGTACGCATTCTACATCGGAGATGGTGACAGCAAAACGTATAAGAGCATTCAAGATGCTAAGCCGTATGGAGATTTTCCAATTATAAAAAAGGAGTGTATAGGTCATGTACAAAAAAGGCTTGGAACAAGACTACGCAATTTAAAAAAAGAAGTGAAAAATCTTGGAGGCCGAGGGAAATTAACCGGAAAATTGATAGATGAATTGAGTGTGTACTACGGACTGGCTATACGTCGAAATACTGATTCAGTCGAGAATATGCGCAAAGAACTGCTTGTTACGAACCGTCAGTTTAAGGCTTACGCGCACCAGCCCTTCTCCTTAATTGTAAATCATCAAGTTCCCCTCAACTTGACGAGTGAACTTGAGATATTATATTTGCTCTCTTTTGATTTTGTGTACTCGTAATGATCGCAAGCAGCTCTCGACTCGTTTTCGCTTCTCAATATCAAATTTATAAAGTAGGATTCGAATTTCTTCATGATTTAACCAGGAATTCGTAACATGGCTGTTACTTTGGTTGCCTGAGTGCAGGCTTGGGGGCGGGGCCCGAACCGGCGAGCAGCGGTGCTGCGCATCGTCGTTCGGCCACCTCGCTCTCTTTCTCTTGGGACCTGGTAATGAGCGCACGCTGATATCCCAGCTGTCGAGAATACTCAGTTTTTGGTGTCAACGATTCCGCTTGCTGTACTTTTGGGATTTTGTGCCGGAGTTTACGGTAAATAAAGTGTTCCATATTCAGTGATAATTCTGGCATTATTTCTTCTCGCCCCACATGGCAGTTCCTTTCCCCTTTTCCTCCCAATAAATGCACATTCATATCCCGATTATAAATTTAATTGTTTTTATTTGATTTTATCTTTTTTATTCTCTTTATATAATTTGATCTTTTATAATTTGATTACTCCTTGGCTAAATCATCGTTTGATTATATTGTATTTTGATATTGTATATTTTTTCACCTGTTTACTCTTGAATTTTATTATGTTTTATATGTAAATTATTTTTATCTGGAATGCCGAATGCCGTAGGATGTCCCTTATTAGATTTTTAAAAGTATTTATATCTAAATTATGTAGTCCCAGTTGAGATTCCCTATATATAATTATGTTTTAATATTTGAGACCCTCCCTTCTAATTAGAAATGTTTATACTTGAGACTTTTATTTTGAAGTTATATAAAATAATTATTTATCTTGAGATCCTTTTATCGTGATATTTGAGACCCTTCCCTTTCAATCAAAAATGTAATTTTTTATTATAATTGAGATTCCCTAGATTGTAAATTCGAGACCCTTCCCGTTAATAATTTATTTTATTGTTAATTTTAACATTTATTTATTATAAGAGACTTAATTTTATATTTATTGTATGTTTGATTTAAATTATAATATTATACATTGTTATTTATTTTTACTAAAACCATCTTTTTCTTGTGAAATTCTTTAATTGTTTTATTTTAAAATATTTAAATTAATAAATTTTGTTGATTTCTATTCTGTTTTAACTCGAGCTTTTTGATTAATGAACTACCCCTCTCTACCACGAATTATTTAAGACTGAGCTAATTTATTTTCTTTGTTTCCTTTTGGTTGTATCTTAACTTTGTTTTATTTAATTGATTTAACCGAGATTTGTAAAATCATCTTATCGTTATCTCTTATGTTTATCTTTATCTCTTTTATCTTGATGTATTTTGCAAAATTTATGGTTAAATTAATTAGTTTTGTCCCAAGAAAGGATTGGCGCCCAATAATTTGTTTAAAAACCTTGTTGTGTAAATATGCTAGATGTATTGTTAAATTTATCTTCAAAATTGCTTATTTTATTTAATTATTGTTTTTCTTATTTTGGGCTAATTGTGCGTTATTTCAGAGACCTTTAATTGATTAAAAAGTAACGTCACAATTTATTTCCTTATATTTAACTTAATCTACCACAAGCATTCGACGAGTACTGCGGGCCAAAAATATTCTACCTCGCCTAACCGTTCGCACAAAGTTTACAATCTCTATCCGTGACACACCGCAGTGTTGACAGATGAGTCTCAGGATTTCCCCCTACGAGTTTCACAATTTCACCCCAAATTTCCCTAAGTTGAACTAAAAAATCCCTATATTTCTCCCTATGTAATTTTACTTTATTTTTTAATGCTGTTGAAGTTGCTATTAAGGGCTTGTGATAATTACCATAGGAGCAAATTTAATTTCTCGAACTTTACATTTGTAATAATAAACATTTTTTGTTAAAATGAGGCTATTTATTTCCATTTCGTACAAGCGGAAGTATAAGTGGTCCAATTTTTGCAAAAAACATCGTGTGTGGCATGTGCGGGAAGTTGAACATTCACTCGTGTGAAGTTTGTAACACTCGACTACGATTTGCACGCACTCGCCTTCGGCTCGTGCGTTCGGCTCTGTCTCGTGTTACAAACTTCACACTCGTGGAATGTTCAACTTTCCGCACTTGTAACACAATATACTATATTCAACCAGTCCATCTTGGACAGAAAAATCTCCCTAAAAAAATCCCTACATATTTTTTCTACCTATATTTCTCTCTGTGCCCCTGAAATCTCCCTAAAAATAGGGAAAAAACCCCAATCTGGCAACAATGACACACCGAAAGAAGATAACTTCACTTTAGCCCTCGTGTTTGAGCGACCTTAAAGGTGTTGGAGATTCAACGTCATTTGCAGTATCACCATACAAAATAGTGGAAGGGGTAGGACCTCCAAGTGAGGAAGGATCCAAAGGGACCGACCTAAGATTGACAGTTCCGTTGTGTCAAGCTTTCGTAAAGCACTATAGTAAAGCACTCGGGTCTCACCTTCCATATATATAGTTTATTCAGTGCCTATTCAATTCATTTCTTCATATATCAATTTGTACTGTTTATTCATATAAATATACAGACATTTATTCAGCATAACTAAGGTGTTACATTTCTTTATACTTCCATTCACATTTTACGCTTAAATTATTCCAAAATAACCAACAAAAGGAATTACTATTTCGCGTACACAATTGTTTTACGTTTAGACCTATCCGCGAAACTGCACTTTCCCTTTAACCCTCGTAACAGAGCGTCCTTAAAAGAGTTACCGTCTCGCGTAATGTGACCAAACGGGCAAGAACTCTGAGCAACTTTAGAGAAGTTGTTAATTTTCGAGAGCTAATAAGTTTTTGGTAAACTTATGTCTGCGATCTCTTCTTGAGGACTGAAATCTACTACTTCTTCTAAACTGAAGGGTTTGTTGGATGCGTATTCCTCATCGAAGTTAGTATTGAGGAGGGGATCTGTATTACTTGCGCCTGCTCGAGCTAAGTAGTCTGCCCTCTCATTACTCAATTTACTGTTATGGCCAGGCACATGTTACCACTGTATATTTAGGGGTTCTATGGCTTCTTTTAATTTTGAGAAATCCGCCTTATTTACAACTGGTTTTCCTTCTGCCGTTTTCCAATTATTCACCTCCCAATTAGATATCCATTTAGTAATGCCATCTATTAGGAATTGAGAATCAGTGTGAATACGAAGATTTTGGATACCATTTTCTTTAGCTTTTATTGCTGCTTCAGTAGCGGCTTGAATTTCTGCCGCATTGTTTGTTTGTCGGCCCCGGACTTGCCTGGACACGTTCAAAGGGTGATCCTCACCAAACCACATACCGATTCCAGCCTTAAAATCTCTACATGGCTGTGGGCAACAGGCTCCATCGATATAGACAGATACAAATTTCTCATCGGAACCAGAGGCGCTGGTTTTTATAGTAGGGACCGCTGATGTAGGCGGTACCTCAGGAAAGGCACTGTAGTCCGTCCTAAATACTGGCGAGTGCGAATCTTCAGAGGAGTCATATGCAGGTGACTCATCATTTGAGGAGTCGTTGACGCAATGAGGAGCTTGCGAGCCATCTTTGACCTGTGCTTTTCGTCGGCGAAGTCTCGAAGCGACGGTACTGCTATTTAAATCCGGATTAGGATCTATCTTAGGTAAGGGTCTATAGGACTCATCTGCATCTAAAGCCTTTCGTGTTGCCAATATCGTTGCCATACGAACTGTGACTGTGAATGTGTGTATACGTATATAGGATGCTTCTATGTGATTATACAATCCCAGTCGAAATGTTTAACTAATGGTTAGGAGAGAACATGCGATATCTTACATCTATCTGAGCATAAACTTTTGAGTGTTTTTTCCGCGAGACAACTACCTTAAGAAAGAATCCAATCAGTCAGCAATATTAGCAATAATTGCAATCTCGGTTCAACGTCCTTACACATTTCCATGCAATCCTTATTCACCGACCGATCGTTCGATTTAATATCGACCAATAAAAATTTACTAACTCATCAAAATGTCCTACTCCAGACAATACTTCGCACCTCCAAAGTGGAAAGCAACGAAGTACTCGTCGCAGACATAAGTTTACCAAAAACTTATTAGCTCTCGAAAATTAACAACTTCTCTAAAGTTGCTCAGAGTTCTTGCCCGTTTGGTCACATTACGCGAGACGGTAACTCTTTTAAGAACGTTCTGTTACGAGGGTTAAAGGGAAAGTGCAGTTTCGCGGATAGGTCTAAACGTAAAACAATTCTGTATGCGAAATAGTAATTCTTTTAGAGTCGCTCAAACACGAGGGCTAAAGTGAAGTTATCTTCTTTCGGTGTGTCACGGGTATAGATTGTAAACTTTGTACGAACGGTTAGGCGAGATAGAATATTTTTGGCCCGCAGTACTCGTCGAATGCTTGCGGTAGATTAAGTTAAATATAAGGAAATAAATAAAATATTATATAGGGAAGTTTTAAACGAATACATTCAATTTACTCCTTAATAATCCGACAGGAGCCTCAGGGTAGAAGGCAACGATCCCCAACAAATAAAATAAACAATTGGGGAAATTAAAATACTAATTAACCAATTGACAGCTTTATGCACCCCTCCGGGCATCCGTACTATCAATTGAAATTTACTTAAAGTGACGGTTCGTAATAATATGCTATTCTATACCACAAAATTTCAACGGATCAAAAGCCACAGCACGACAGATGCCCCGAAGGAGAAGATTCTTGGTGCTCGGCAACAGATAGTAAAAAGAACAGGAAATGACAGTGTTTTTTTCAAAATCTCTATACAAAAGTAATGTGATGAGTGTTTATTTTATTACTTATGGAAGCAGTTTTATAGAACTTCAACAAGAGTTTATAAAAAAATATTTTTAATTGTTTAAGGAAATTAATGATGTTAAAAATATGTCGTTTTTTTAACGAAATTAGGCGATATGAATTTTTTCAATTTTCAAAAAAATGATTTTCTACAAAGTTTTGTTTGAATTTTGTACTTTTTTAAAAAAAACTCCAATTTTTTTTTAATCTTCAATAATTTCCTTTTATGTGTTTAAATATTTTAAACGTAATAATGCTGCAAAAGAAAAATATTTGTTGATTTTAGGCATTATTTTATACGTTAAATTTTTTTTCTACATTTTTTATTTCGTATTATTTATTAATGTTACTATTGTGGGGTTTGAATTTAGCCGCCCCTGGGTCAGGTGCGGTGTGCGGCGCCCTCGATATTAGAAGTAACTGATTAGGCTTGGGTGTGTGTGTGTGAGTCGAGAGTTAGTCGTTCGTTAGTAGTTCGTCGTTTAGGGAGTCTCTGAAAAGTGAGAGCCTTTTTAATATATTGTACTTATGTAACTTAATTTATCTTTGAGCGAATAAATCGCTTTTGTATTCTCATATCTTGTGACATATTCATTTTATCCCTACACTATTAATTATAATATTATGATTTTTTATTTGTTACAAGTGGTTTTAAAGAGACCTCATTTAGTTCAAGGTGCGATTCCATCAATATTTCCCAACTGCCCAAAATACCTGTCCAATGAGAGGAAAAAACGCAAGCCACCTAAAAAAAGAAGTTCTAATTCTCCGCAAAGGAAAAAATGTAAGGTGTGCGTAGTATCTTCGAATGAAATTGAGCCATCGAATGATAATCCTTCTGAACCAATTGATTCTAGATCACCGATTAATGATCCTGGAAATTCGTCATCACTGAATAAAAATTCATCTGATTCTCCATCAGAAGATGATAAATCCAAAGAGGAACTAGGACAACAAGAAGAAAGAGCGAAAAAAGAGGGACGACTCAATTTGTTTAGCCAAATATTTAACCGTGATTTAAAGTTACCCTTACCAACTCCATGGTCAAGACGTCAAACAACACGAGGTCATACACCAATAATAGAATTAGCTCAAATAGCCTGTCGACTTGTTGGTGAAGAAATGAAATTGGTTTCTGCTAAAAAAGTGCTAATTTTTGACGATATGGAAATTAAAGTTGAAGTGATGGGTAGAAAAGTAAGTCTAGAAACGATAGGCTTTTCAAGTTCGTTCGTTTTATCTATTGAAGAATTAGAAAAATTGATTGAAATGATAGGCAGTGCTAAAATTTGTTCAGGTACTGCTGCGCCCAACTCTTTGAGAAATATTTTAAGTGACCAAACTTATCGTGACGAAATTAACTGCTTAAGAAGGCAGAATTGTTCTTTGCTAATTCTTGAAAAAGGTAAAAGACGTAAATCAATCTGTTGTAAATCTTGCAGATGTGAGAAAAAGATTTTATGTAAAAAAAGTGCTCTGAGACTGCAAAATAAGCAAGATTTTTTACGGATTAAACTTGGAAAGTATAACTTGAGTCCTTTAAAACAGAAAAAATTGGAATTAATGAGACGAAAGCTCAGAAATGCAACAAGGTCAAAGTTTCGATTTGGAAAACTGTATCGAGAATCCAAACAGGAATTAGAAAAATGCCAGAAGGAAGTGGCATCCATCAATGAGAGGTGCATCGACAATTTGAATATCAGCACGAATGAGCGTACTATTATTAAGGAAATATTGGAGTTTTCAAAGCACGATAACAGCAAAGGCCGCAGATATTCAGAGGATTGGATTCTCTTGTGCCTTATTTTCCACATGCGGTCACCAGCAGCGTACCGTTTACTGAGGGAGAATAAAGTATTACCACTTCCTTGTACAAGTACTATTCGCAGGTAATATAATTTTTTATCTTTAAATTTTAATAATGTATGAATTTCTTTATTATTTTTACTTTGTCTTTAAAAATAATATTAATTCTTTAATCAAAACAGATATCTCTCGTTGATGGATACACCTTGTGGTTTCGACGATACATTTCTCCAATTATTTGCACAGTCTTTGGTAAAAGTCCCTGAAAAATTCCGTCATGGTGTATTGTTACTGGATGAAATATCCACTCGAAAAAATGTACGGTTAGATCCTAAAACTATGCAAGTATTAAGTCTGACTGATTATGGTAATGAAGAATCTTCAGTTCAGATAAGCGAGAAAGCAGATCACGGTTTGGTCTTCATGTTCCATCCAATAATGGAATCGTCTACTCAGCCCGTTGCTGTGTGTGTTTCCAAAGGACCAACAAATGGAACCATGCTTGCTAAATTAATAATACAAGCAATTTCAGTTTTAGAAAAAGCAGGGGCTTTAATTCACGGTGTTATTACGGATGGAGCGACCACCAATAGAAAATTCTGGTCCATAATGGGTGTCAGTGGCAAATTGAACAACGTTCAAAGTTCATTTCCTCACCCCACTGTAGAAGGTCGTCGCGTGTATATGTTCTTCGATACACCGCATCTTATGAAATGTATTCGGAATCGCCTACATGAAAAGGGTCAATTGAAAGTAAACATTCAAATCATATAAATATTAAATTTAACTTAAATGTTAACTTGACGTATTTTATATTTAATATGTGGTTTTATTTATTGCAGGTTGATCCAAATGAAAATCCGATTAAGTGGGATTATTTTCAAAAACTGTATGAATATGATCGAAACAATCCAACCGGAAAATGGTGCCCTAAAATTACTCCTTTCCATCTGGAGTTAAACAATATGCTAAAAATGAGAGTAATTTTAGCGGTACAGGTGCGTTTTTATTTCTATAATGAAATTCGTAGTAAGTGATAATAATATTTCAAACATGTGAAAATATTTATTTTAGATATTAAGTCGGTCGATGGGCAAAGGACTGCTGAAGGCTCAAGAATATTTTCCAGAAATATTTGCAGGGTGCGAAAATACATCAGATTTCTGTCTCCGATTAAATAACTTCTTTGATGCTCTCAATAGATTAGGCCAAGAAGGTCCTAAGCTTGGCTGTGCAGATTTTATTGTAAGATTGATTGATTGATTGATTGATTGAACGATTGATTGATTGATTGATATTTGTGGCTGCTGTTCTTGCCTAAGCGTATATAATTTTGTATTTGTAGGTTTTACGAGATTTTTTGGACTGGCTAGATGATTGGGAAAGACGGGTGCAGAAGGGAGAGTTAAAACTCGACGATTATCTAACCAGCAACACCAGTAAAGGAATACGAGTTACTATTTCGTCGATGATAGATTTATCAACTCTTTTGTTAGAAAAGTATCACTTCGAATATGTTCCAACTGGCCGAATCAATCAAGATTCCTTAGATGTATATGAGTATTTTACTTCAAAATCAATTTCTTATATTACATTTCTTCAATTTCTATTTAAATTTAAATTGCACTTTATCAAAACATGAACTTGAGAAAAGAATCGAATTCAGTTTTTATTGAATATTTACTATATTTATATTTTTTTTATATTATACATTATCGGTTTATTATATTTACAAACATAATTATAATTAATTTTTATTTACGTCAGTCTCTACCTCGTGTATTAATAAATCATTTTTTCTGAAATTTCTTTTTTATTCTATGAAAGATTAGATTAAATTAATTAAATCGTAGAAGATTAAATCGTAATAAAATTTTTTCTTTCACAGTTGCATGTTGATTCATAAAATACTAAAAGTAATGGATAATACTATAATATTATGGGTACCAGGCTGCTTGCAAATTCCGAAATTTATCTTCACTTTTATTATTCTTCAATATTCTAATATTTCCTTTCTTACAGTTCATTTTATAAACCAAGTAAAAATATTTTCCAATAAATCAAATGATTATTGAAAATATTTTTTTTATTTAAAAAGATTCTATCCGCTTTTTATAAAAATATAATTTTCAATATTTCAGGGTGAGTATTCCAAAAATTTTACGAAAATCGTTCGAATAAAGAGTTAATAAATTTTTGTACAAAGCGGAGATTTTTCGGAACCGTTCGTATGGCAGGTGGAACGAACGACCATCCTTGCACTCTTACCTTCCTTCAAGTGTATAAAATTTTTTCAGCCTATAGCCTTTTAAAACCACCCAAGTTAGGAAATTGTACCCCGACTAATATTGATCCTCCAAAGCCACTCATTACACTTTCACAGTTAAAAGAGCTCTACAAATAAAAGAAAAAAAGTGCCTTTGATAAAATTAAAGAGAAACTAACTGTTGTTGTCGAGGATGTAAATTCTGATTTCAATGATTTCGTTCCCGCTGTGGAGCACGATTACGCACTTCCAAAAATTAGGCACTGCTTGTTGTTTTATACAACCGAAAGCGTCTGCCGACATATTAAAAATCGCGTAAAGTGCGAAGCTTGCTTGAGTGCTTTTCTCTCGACTACAAGGATTGCTCAAGACACCTTGTTTTTCTCTTGCGGTTAAGCACCACGGAGTTACGAAAAATTCGTAGACGCAACTCCACCTGGTCCAAATCATGAACTCGTACACCCAAATTTACGAGTATATGAGTTAATCCTTAGCATAGAGATTCTATTTGAGAAATATTGCAATTTTCGTAATGCTTTCGATCTGATTCTCAATGACTTAACTGCTTCTGCGACTAAAATACAATTCCCGTACAAAGAGCACAAGAATGAATCTCTTGAAATTTTATCGTATATAATTAAATTTTATTTTCAAATCAGAATGCGCGAATTCATTAAAGAGCAAAAGGTTGACATTAAAAAAGCTAGTCAATTGAAGAAGAAGCAAGCCAAACTTCTCTCTGAATAGATTCCCAAACTCTAATCGGCCAATTTTGGCCAAATTGGCTTATCTTAAAAGTTCCTATTATAGTTCCTATATCCTATTTGTTTTTAAGTTTTTTAAATTAATAATGTGATATCTGAATGCCTTAAATGGTGTTATATATGTTTTTGCATGATTTGAATTAATATATACTTAGTGAGACTACAAATTTTTATTTTTATAAATGCTTATATAAATTTTTGTAAGTTTTGTAAATCTTCATGCATGCCTTAAAGGTGTTATTTATATATATTTGGATTAATATATGTTTACAGAAGACTAAACATTTTTATATTTATTGTATTCTTTGATAACAATATATGATGCCATAAACATGTGATTGTATTATATAAATATTTTTACCAAAAAGTTTTTTGTTTAAAAATTGAATGAATAAAATTCAAAATTTTGTATTTCTTAATTTTTAATACTAAGAAAAATATTAAAGTATTATTACATTTGCTAATTCTATTATTCAACTTTATATTTGTTATATATATATATAAATTAAAATTTTATTTTGTTTCATTTTTTATTATATGTCGTTTTCTCCTTAGGGTTTTCATTTTACTATAATAATAGGATTCCGCGACTTCAAATTTATTATAAAACTAATTTATATTTTTTATTAATAAATGTAATTTTTAGAATAGTACCTATTAAACATTTAAAATTAAAAAACACATATACCTTCATACATTATTGAAAATCCCTATTGTTAATAACAAACATATTTACCTTATAATATAAAAAATTAGAATATATCAAAACATTATAAATATAAATTGTTTAAACTTTTTGAAATGTTGCTTGCAATGTCTGTAATTTTCATGATATTGATAGATATACAGCACTTTTAAAACAAACTTTCTTCAATAATTTTTTTACACTTTAATAACTTTTACATTTTTTAAATATCAATTATCCATCAAAGAATTATTGATTTTAATTTTGTAAACCAAAATGACCGGGAAGGTTTTTATTTAATATTAATTTGCAATTTTCTCCATGGGAATAATGCGTTTTTAACGCAGGACGACTGACGCGCCGCCGACGGATTAGTTCACCGTCAAGTGGTTCCTTGTAAGTGACAACAGCATTTCCCATTAGTCGGATAGGGCTGAGCAAAATCCGTGATAACTTATAATAGCGGTTTTTTATCACTGTTGGATGTAGTTTCAATCCTCGACTTGAAAATTAGTTTCGAGCTTTATAATTATGCCCTGGAAATCGACCAACATCGAGTCAAAGCCGCCAACCGCTCATCTTCGATTCACCGAAAAAGCGCACGGAAGGACCTTACGGCACTCAGAAAGGAGGCAGATGAGCTTGATTCAAATCTGGAAGGCCAGTTTTATGGAGCAGGGATAGCAAACTAAAGGTAAAAAAAGCAGCAAGCTCATATTTTGAAAATTCCATATTGAAATTTCGTTTTGAAACTTTAAACGCGTTTTTCTCGAAACTATATTTTTCAAATCGGTGTCCATTTAACAATTTAAGGTCGTTTTTTTGCTGAAAACGAAAAAAAAAGTTTGAACTCATACAAATTTGTGAATTTTCAAGCAAAATTTAAAATTCTGGCTACTTCGCTAGGAAAACAATTGTAAATAAAGAGGTTAGTACCAAAGTTTTCAGCTTTTCTTTTAAGAATTTTTTTATCAAATTTAAATTTATTTTACAGATCTTAACTTTTCACACATGATTATAGATATAAAAAACCATTACAAAATTTTTTTTTTTACATTCTCATCAGAGGATGTATTAGTTTTGTGTAAAATTTGACCCCCCCATTTTTTGTCAAATGTCGACGTTTTGTGACCCCCTGAACCCAAAAAACATGTTTTTATCA
>UCOK01010133.1:0-42367 GCA_900474325.1 Synergus umbraculus | reverse complement strand
TATCTTTTTTATCATCGAGTTTCCACTCTTTGACGTCGCATACTCCGCGTCCAGAAATGTATACTGCGACACTCTGACCATCTGTCAGCCATAGACTTTACTTTTGGCGGGCTGACTATCATCCGGAAGTCTCTTCCGGACGCGAAGTATGCGAAGTCAAAGAGTGGAAACTCGATGATAAAAAAGATATATACATAAAGTAAATCCCTACAGTAAAAATGTAACGTTTGTGTTATATTAGCTCGCCAAGGTGAAATATATAGACTGCAAGGTGTACGCAGTATACATTTCCGAACGCGGAGTATGCGAAGTCAGAGTGGAAACTAGATGATAAAAAATATATAAACTAAATCCCTACAATACGGTTACTGTTATGTTACCTGTGTATTCGGCATTACATATTCCAAACAATAAAAAATAATCTAAATAAATAACAGATAAAAAACCCAGATCTCGTAAATATGACATTACCGGTTTTAGAATTTTGGTGAAGACGTAACTATGATATGTCTATATCGTTGCTTTTTTTGTTTTTTACAACTACTTTCCTATTTGTTCTACTTTCTGCACTTGTTGCAAAAAATACTATTAGAAGCTTGAAAGCTCAGTACAATATGGAGAGTTCGAAATTCCACAGATAGGGTTTTTGGTTTCTCGACCTTTTTTATTTCTCGAGGCACGAGAATTCTCAATCAGGATTTCTCGAGTTTCTAGAGTATCTCGAGAAATTTTGAAATTTTTAATAAAACACGATTTTATTTACAAATTTTTGTTTTATTAATATTACAAATTAGACTGATTAATTAGATCAATTAAATCAAGTGGTAAATTTTTAGTTAGTACATGTATAGATAACTATAAAAACCTGTTTAACCAAAAAAAAAACATTTTGCTAAAAAGAAATCAAATTTTAATTCAACGCTGTTTCCTTATAAAATAGGTTTTCAGAAATATAAGATGTTTTTTTTAGTTATAGTTACCTAGCACACTGAATTGATATATTTCTCGAGTTCTCGATGCGTTGCATTTTTTTCCCCGTCTCGACTAAAGACAAATTTTTCGAGAATTCTCGAGCAGAAACCACAGAGAACTTTTATTTCCAACAGAAAATCCATTTTAAAGAGAAATGTTCTGACATAAGGTCTTTCGAAAGACTATAATAAACTATGTAAAAGTTTTACTAACTTGTCAAAAAAATTAATTCTCTCGTAAATACAGAAACCTAGAAGTTTGTCTTTACATCGCCGTACGGCAAAAAAAACATATTACTCATTCTAGAGAAGGTGTTATTCCCAGCGCCTATCTGATTATAATAATTACAAGTTTTATTTTATGCAAAGAAAGAGAAATGTCCACGTATAATTCTGATTTACAGGCAGTTTGCGATTCCAGCGATAGACAGAGTATAATTTATATCGGCATGATGAATCATTAGTCAATGTAGGCATTCAGAAAATAAAATACTCAACGTTACTTCGTATTTCTCATTAGTATACTCGTGTTGTAACTCATTTATCATCCTTACATTAGAATTCCCTGGAGTCTTCATTGAACGAAATAAATTAGACTTCGTCCCAATTGAATTAATCATAACAGACAGCTAGAAAGATTGTGCGAAAAAATGATGTATTGACTTTAAATTTAAGGAAGCGAACGATCAGTAAAATACTTCAGTATAAATAATATTTCAATAAAATTCAGTTTTATTTTAAAATTGTAGATTAAAGTTGTATTACGTGGCTGACATGCAAGTGAATAAGAAACTTGATTATCATTATAAAATGATACATTAATTTCTTCATTGCCAATATCATACCAACCAATTAAGCTAATTGTACAACATTCTTTTATTTAAGAATAATTTATAATACTTGTAGCAAGATTACACATATCTTAATTTTATTTCATACATACAATTATTTATTTCATTTCACGATATTTTCGAGCTGTAATGTTGAGATTTCGCAATTAAAATTTTAAAAAATAATGAAGGGGGTCAGGTCAGCTGGGCGTTAACGTACCTAATGCGAAATTCTCTTAATTAGTCAAGATTTGTAGCATTCTTTCTAGGTCGCTCGTGTGCGGTCTCCAGCAGTATCTTGCGGTTTGCAACTAGCAAAATGGCGTGCGGTGGAATGATCACGATAATAATGATATATTAATTCCTAGAAAGTCTGGCCATAAGTAGCCAGTTTGTAATTTATCAGTTCATGATATATTCCACTCAGTGATCGCACTGCACGTTCGTATAGCGCGCATAATCGTATAACATAATAATTAATGGCTGCACATGTATGTTTCCATTGATGTCTGCTTACAAATCACGGAACTTTATACGTTCCGCAGGTATCATTAAGTATCATTATCACCTGGTGTAATCATGCGCTTCTCCGAATGACAGCCTATTATACTTTCCCGTGTTAACAATTATGCATTTGACAAGTCAGTAAAAAACTATATAGGTAATGTACATACTTAATTGTTACATCGATGCCCACAGTTTCTCTTTAAAGTATAATACCGTTCATACTTACTGGCAAATTGCGTTCAGTGAAGTGAAACATTTGAATTAAATTAAACATTCGACTGATTAAATAAGCCGTGATTTATCATTCTTGAATTATAAATTGAATTGTAAACTAGAAAAAATATTGATTACAGCGAAAGAATGCAGAAAAGTTTTAAATAAATGCGGCATGTATAGATCCAGTCCACACATTAATTTTCAATTTTAAGCACGGTTCTATCGAAACAGACCGAAGGTAAATCACGGCCTAATGGCCTTTTACATGTACCGCAGAAAAACAAATACTAGCAGTACGAAACGCGGCACGTTATGCGAGAATAAATCGCGAGTTGTACTTTACGATCGAGTGAAAGTAAATCTCATGGGATGTGGTACTGCACAATTTTTTTCTTTCCCTCGAAGCTCGATCTTTATCCATATATCCGCATATAATAAATTTATCTAGCACCCAAGCGAAAGCGTCAACGATCGTGTTGAACAAAATCATCACCTTTGTTACATTGCACACAAATGATTTTCGCATGCAAATGCATGTGATGCTGTCCGCGTCGACGGTATACATGTGGACTCGGCGCGGCTCACATCTCGTATAATTAATTGAAACTCTCGTCTGCTCGTTAATATTGAACCCGTTTCGATGGCGGCTGTATAATCAGAGCATTAAAGGTTATTATGTTTCATTGGTAATTGATAATCAGTCAACACCAGAACGTTGCCTATATCTGGAATCATAAATTATGGATTAGCCCTGTTGGAAGTAAAAAGATAGAAGAGGATAGGAATCCTTTCCGAAAAATTTGCATCTTTTCTATCCATTTTCTCTATCTTCATTTATCTTTCAATCTATCACTTCCAAAAAAAATTTGAATAACTTTCTGTCTCCTATTTTCAATCTTTTTCTATCCTTAGTTTTAAACTTATTAATTTTCAAAATTTATTGGTTCTCCTCTTTTGATCTTTAATTTTCTTATAAGATCCGCTCTTCTTTATTTAATAGATATTACTTACAATAATAATTAAAATGTATAAGTTTCATCATTTTAGATTTGAAAAGAAATTCAAATTGCGAAAAGAAACACGACAGTGTTAGGATATAACACATACGGTATAAAAAGATTGAAATTATTGTACAAGAATAGATATGGATACAAGAATAAGGATTGAAAAGGATTGGGTTTTGGTAGAATACTTTGAAGGAGATAAAAAAGTATTAAAGTGATCCAACAAAGATAGATAGATAGAAAGATAAAGATTGAAATGGATAGACTTGATATTATACTTCAAGAGAGATAGAGAAGGATTGAAATTGTTATACGTGGATAGATGTGAATATAAAGGTATATAAGGTATATAAGTTAAGATTCCTAATAGATTGTAAATAGGATAGAAAAAGATTGAGATGATTATATTAAGGATAGACATGGATAAAAATGTAGTGATTGAAAAGGATAGGGTTCGTAATATAATTCAAGGGGTATAGGAAAGGATTAAACAGACGATAAAAGGATAGAAATGAATAGGAATAGTAAAAATTGAAATGGATAGACTTGGTAGTATATTTCAAGAGAGATAGAAAAGGATTAAAATTATTATACGTGGATAGATGTAGGTATAAATGTTTGGATTGGAAAGAATAGACTTGGTAATATACTTTAAGGAGGATAGGAAAGGATTGAAGAGAGAGATAGAGAAGGGTTGCAATTATTATACGTGGACAGATGTGGATATAAAATTGTGGATTGTAAAGGATAGGCTACCTAGTAGTTTGTAAAAAAGATAGAAAAAGATTAAGATGATTATATTAAGGATAGACACGGTTTAAATGTAGTGATTGAAAAGGATAGGGTTGGTAATATACTTCAAACGGAATAGGAAAGGATTAAACAGACGATAAAAGGATAGAAATGGATAGGAATAGTAAAGATTGAAGTGGATAGATTTGGTAGTATACTTCAAGAGAGATAGAAAAGAATTGAAATGATTACACGTGGATAGATGTGAATATAAAGGTTTGGATTGGTAAGGATAGGCTTCCTACCAGATTGTAAAAAGGATAGAAAAAGATTGAGATGATTATATTAAGGATAGACACGGATAAAAATGTAGTGATTGAAAAGGATAGGGTTGGTAATATACTTCAAGGGGGATAGGAAAGGATTGAACAGAAAATAAAAGGATAGAGATGTATAAAAGTGTAGTGATTAAGAAGGATAGGGTTTGTAATATACTTCAAGAGGGATGGAAAAGGATTGAACAGACGATAAAAGGATAGAAATGGATAGGATATGGTAGTAAACTTAAAGAGAGATAGAAAAGGATTGAAATGATTATACAAGGATAAATATGAATAGATTAATAGAGATTTAAGAAAGCGTGTAAAAGAGATAGGTAAGGATTCAAATGCTTAGACCAGGGATAGAAATGGATAGGAAAGTAGGGATCGAAAAAGATAGGCGCTTTAGTAGATTTCGAAAGAGATTATTGTAAATTAAAAAAGAGATAGAAATAGATACATTTGGATTAATTTTTTCTTTCTATTTCAATCCTTAAGATTGAAAAAGATTCAAATAGATAGATTTTCTATCTTTTCACTTCCAACAGGGAGA
This sequence comes from Synergus umbraculus, assembly GCA_900474325.1. Taxonomy (NCBI): domain Eukaryota; kingdom Metazoa; phylum Arthropoda; class Insecta; order Hymenoptera; family Cynipidae; genus Synergus; species Synergus umbraculus. Next base: position 37,234 of record UCOK01010133.1, on the reverse strand, counting down.
TTTATCAATCGAAAAATTGTTTTCCGATTCCGGGCCTCGAGTCCGGACCCGAAAATTGCAATTGTTTAAATGGTACATTGACCTGGTGCAAAATAAATTATCTTGATTTGGAAAGCAGTTTCTTTTCCAATGCTTGATAAAAAGTGACAAGCACGGATGTCATTTATCATAGTAAAAGTATATCGTGTAGACCGCCCAAGATTGCACGTGAGATTAATTACGACTTCCGTAACACTTTACTTTCCATATAAGTCCACACCTGTACTGCAAATGCCGTTTTCTTTAGATAAAATATTGCTGTAATTCTAATCAATTAATTGTACTCTGTTAAGAATCTCGGGATTGAAAATGATTTCTCATTCATATGTATAAAAAAAAATTTTCACCGCAGTATGTGACATGTGATTTATTATTTGTTATATAACATAGAATTAATGGTGAAAACTTAGTTACTAAAAACAGTAATTACATGTATAATAATGAATATTTAATCAAACTGAAAATTACTTTTTCAATACCTAATATTAACTACCGACATGTTTATCGTCAACGTTTTAGAATTTCTTTCCAAGAAGAGATTAATAAAATTCTGAACGTCATCTCACCTTTATTCTCTGACAGATATAATTACTAGGAAAGCCAAGATTTTTTAAAAGTTAAATTACCGAGAAGAACCATCGAAGAATCTGTACAATGTTTTTTAATTCAATCGATGGAGATGTTATGCTTAGTCGATTAAAAAAGTTAAAAAGCGAAAGTCTTTTCTATTTTATATAACAAATGAGAGCAAATTGTGATTAACATAAATAATTGAAAACTCGAGTATTTAAATAAAACAATTTTTATGTGTTTTTCATAACGAGAGGAACATTAAATCAAGAGGCATTTCAAATTACAGCTGCTATAAAAAGGAATGCAAAATATAATACACTCTTCAGAGAAAAACAAATTACATAATTTCAATGTTTTCTTTGAAAATGGGTTAATGTATTTAATTAAGGGAGTAAAATGTAAGTTGAAAAAGGCTTGTTTCTCTCTATAAAAGAAGAATATTAGGGATTTTTTTTTTATTTTGAAGAACTTTTGTAAATGATGTAACTTTTTCTGATAATATGACGTCAGATTGATTTATCTTTCGTCATGGAACACAATTAACTTGTCTGCATGCAGATTGATTTATATCACAATCAGGCGGCTTTTTGCGATCTATCACTCGAGCGACTCACCCACGTCACCTTGAAATAATTAATTCGCGAAACGAACGCTATTATAATTTATTGGATAAGCAATTACTCAATGAGACTCAATAATTAAATTACTTGGTTCCCGCGCATTCATTAAAAACATTAATCATTTTCTTTTCGAAATAGCAACGTAGGAAGAAGATTAATGCCAAAATGCAAAGAAGTTTATGTCTTAGTCACGTTCGAGATTTAATAGCAATTTTCCTGTGAAAAATTGCACTTCATGAACAGGAATTATTTTTCACAATTTCTTGTTTCCCCGAAAATCCTATATTACAATTTTATATAATACTATAAAATTATCATAAAGCTTGACAGAGGTGTAAATTACGTTTTAATGATCGGTACAATTTTCAGTTTTTGAGACGTTCTTGAAAATGCAACGCATAAAATTAACCCCATTTACGCAATCAGCTAATGGTCTCATTTAAAACTTGTTTTGCATTTTACGATCGACGAACTGGTGGTAAAAATAAAAGTATACACATAAATCTGTTTAGAAGTACTGATATTAATATTCAATATTGATTTGCAGTCAAAGGCATATAACTCGTAAATAAATAAATTCATATACAACTAAATTCGAAGTTGGTTAACTTCTGATATCAGAACTCATTTAAATTATCCAATAATTCATGTAATAAATGTTAGATTTTATAGTCTTTTTATTATTCTGGATGAAGGAGCTCAACTTATTACTGAAACTTTATATTTTTTATGCAAAGTTTATGATTAAAAGCGCAAACTAAATTAGGTCGTGAATGACGTTCTTAAAAAATTATATATCTTTCTTCTTGCGTTTTGGAAAATATGTAGATTTGTAGAACACTGTTACCACTTGTACTGAATATTGACAACCGAAAGTCATAAAAGCCTCGTAATATGCAAGTGTGCATTATAAACCACTCATCTGGATCTGACATCTCCATTTTCTATACAATCGAGTTGCATGTATAGCGAGACGCAATTACGAAAGACCGATCGTTCTCGGGTCGCGACTCGAAGAGGTCCTTGAATTAATTTTACGTTCCGATTTGCATTTTAAACCAGATTCAGGATCGTTTGAGTTATTGACGACTACGAAGAGAGGGTGTCTATACGAAGGCACTCTGTTGAATCATTCGTATCGGTTTTTATAAACGTGCCTCTTAAACTCAAAAGCCTCAGTGCTCTCCAACTTTCTCCAATTTCCTTATTTAAAAGCTTTCATCTTAGTTTAAAAATCTCTCCGGAAGCTTTTATACAAGGATTTTGAATATATCAGCGTTTACAGAAGAGAAAGTTGCCCGAAATATACACAATATTAGTTCCTACGTCAGTTTCAAATTTTTGCTAACTACAGGATATTTATCCTATTTATAAATACATATAAGTTCCCTCTGATAATAGAAAAGATTATTTTTTACATAAAAATAGGTAGGAAATAGGGATTTTAATGTATCTATCGAGCTCAATTAGTTTGAGGCAAAAAAACAGCCTTATGAAGACCGCTCCTTTAATAATATTTTAAGAGATTGAGATACGCCCATGCGCCCATTTCTTACTCGGAAACCAACTTAAATAAACTTTAGGAAGTAGAATAAGAATGTAAATAAAATAGTTTAAGGGAAAGTAAAAAAAAATCTTCGCCTCAAATACTCAAACTTACGTCTGTCTACGGCGCGGCGAAGGCACTTTCCGCTTACACCGCGAGTGCAACAGAGTGGGGAAGCGGGTAAACGCGGCGATCGAGAAAATGTATCTTGCGCATCTCCCTCCATCCGGCTCTACCCTCACTCACAGCCTCCCATTCAATCTTTGAGCCTTAAAAGGACGTGCTCGACTCAGAATCGGCAGATAGGGTTGGGAATCGATCGGTGGGAATCGACTTTTCGTTTCTTCGATTCCAACGAGATCGTCGATTTCTGGAATCAATTCTCCGAAGTCAAGAATCGATTCTCAGACATCAATAATCGATTCTTCGAAGGAATCGGAATCGATTTGGGTATCCCTATCGGCAGATTGGATGGGACTAGGGATGGGTAACTCTCGGTGAGAATCGATTCCGCGAAATCGAAGAATTGAAGGTAAGAATCGATTCCGATTCCCAGTAGGGTTGGGAATCGATTCCAACGAGATCGTCGATTCCTAGAATCGATTTCTCTGCAGTCAAGAATCGATTCCGAAAAATCGATTCTTAGGCACCAACAATCGATTATTCGAAGGAATCGGAATCGATCGGTGAAAATCGATCCTTCGATTCCGACGAGATCGTCGATTCCTGGAATAGATTCTCCGAAGTCAAGAATCGATTCTCAGGCATCGAGAATCGATTTTTCGAAGGAATCGGAATCGATTTAGGTATCCCTAATTCCCACTTCTCAAAAAGCCCGCGAATATTAAAAAATTTTAAGGATTTTTGGAGAAGTTTGTTGTGGAAATTAAAAACTATGCAATAAATATAAATTTCAATTAATGTTTAAATGTTTTGCTAGAAAATTTATAAAAACTCATTTGTTTTTTTTAAGAATCGGAATCGACTTGGCCATCCCTAGATGGGACTGGTTGTCAGTCGACAATTAACTAAACTTAGACGGTTCCCGCTCTAGGTTCTAGCTTTAAACACCCTGGACTCTTAAAATTTCAGGGAATATTTTAAAAATCTTTTAAAATTCTTTAAAATGTTTCATAATTCCAGGACATCTTTTCACAATCATTAACTTCTCTTGAAACACCTTAAAATTTTACGAAAATCTTCGAATTCTCTTAAACGTTCTTGAAATCTCTTCAAATACCTTCAATTTAAAATCAGTTGCTGCCCGTAAATAAATACAAACATTAGGTTTTTGGATCTTCAGAAAAGTTTTATTACTGATATGTTTATTCTAAGAAATCGAAAAAAATTGTCAAACTAGACGTCTGAAACTTTAACCAAATCGCGCTAATATCTTATTTAATGTTAATAAGAAAGATTAAATTCTTAATTTTATAAGTTTAATTATATATTTATGCTGCAAAATGTATGAAAATGACTGTTAATTAGAATAGTGATAAAATGTTCAAAAAAGGTGCGGATTCTCTGAATTGAAACGCGGATAACGAAGAGTGTATGAAGAAAGTTTTTATGGGAGTTTTCAGAGAGTCGTAATTATAAACTCGTGAAATGAAGAATTCAAATTCAGATTTAATCAGCAAACTATTCCAGGGGCTTTTTCAAATTATCCCGCCTGTAGACGCTTGGTTGCGATAATTAACACGTTTCAAAGTCAGAGCATTATTTTATGTTACTTTAAGTACAGGTTTTTCTTAACCTCCATTATCGCTTTCCGCTGCGGAGTCTACGGTGGCTTTGAAAAACATAGAGCTCGCCTGAAAATGTCCTGTTCTCCTGTCTTTTATGAGCCACGCAACCGCCACTGCTGTACTTAACGTAGCGAGTAATTTATTTCAGAACGTGCTGCGGGCTAATTACTTTAGAATCTCCTGCCCTGCAATTATTCTACTTCCACATCGCGTCAGAAGGGGGAGTTCCCAGTGTACCTGTAGATTGCAAAAGCGTGGAAACTAACTATACGCACATAAGAACTGGCCGTTAATCAGGAAGCCAGTTAAGCTGTGATCAGTACTCCAATTATCTCACGCGACGTAAAAATTAATGACACTCAAGCGCATTATTAATCTGACTCGTTCAGCGCGGGGATGGCCGAGTTGTAAATACGTGAAATTAATTAAACATTTAGCAGTTAGTATCTACAGTTACACACCTCCGGGATACATTCCAGGCAACAACCAGTTTGTGTCGGCGCAGCCATATAATATCTTAATCTGGCGATCTTATCGCGTACATTAACTTGGGAATATATGGAAGTGGTTTTAGTGTCACATAAATTAAGATTAGTCAGTCGGCACTTGCCATTAACATTTGCCATTACGGCTATTAACATTAATTATAGCCGGGCTTCCAAGCTATAAAGCACGACACTCATCATATCTCACTCGAACGACGATGAAGTCTCCTTTTCAAATCGTTAAATCCTCAACAGCTAACTTCACTCAAATTTTCACACGAGCCCAAACTAAGCTATACTAAACGAAACTAAGCTAAACCATACTAAGCTAGACTAAGCTGAGCTAACCTTCTCCAAATACTTTAGTAAACTTAGAATATTGCGAAAGAAGAACAAGCGTAAAGGTTCCAATTCCATATGATTTGCTATCCTATCATACGAGAGAGGCTGCGGCTATATTGAAACTGCTTCTATAAACTCGGACTCTCAAAGTGAGTCACACCAGATGAAACCAGTATTCTCGCTTCGCCTATGTAATTTTAAAGAATTCAAAATATTTTGACAGAATTCCAAAGAGTTTAAGGATTTTCAGGAAATTTCAGATATCAAGATAATTGGATGGGTCGCAAGAGATTTTAAATGATTTTTAAGGAATTTGAAAAGAATTAAAAATAAACAGAGATTAAAATGTTAAAATTAAATGTTTTGAGCTCAGAAATTACTGATCCAAAAATAATGATATTTTACGGGATGATTTATACAGTAATTACAATTTCCCAAAATCTGATGTCACAATTAAAATTTTAAACTATGTAATACACGAAAAAAACGTACCCTAATATTTTTTATATTATTCCCCGAATTTCATTACAATACTGTAGTCACTGTGTAAATAATTCTGAAGAATATACACTCGACTCTCCCAATAATAAACTTCCCAAATCTGAAATCCTCCCAAAGATGAACAACATCTCTCGTTATAAGCTCTTGACACCACTGCGCATGCGTTGCGCTCGGCATCTGATTGGTTAGTATACGCCCGCAGTTTAAAATGCTGACAATATTATTTTATACGCAATACGCGTGCGCAATTAATGTGACTATACAAAGAAGAAATTTGTTCATCTTTGGGAGATCCGAGTGTAAGTATTTGCTCGGTCAATAATTTTTGCCTTGACAACCGACTTAAATTGTTTAAAAAAAATCTATCAAAGTCCGACAAAAATGTTCGACAAATTAGCGATAAATCCGTGGTTTAAAAAATCTCTAGTATGAGCCATGAATAATTTCATTAATAATAATTATGCCGATTTAATAAAGAATTATGTACGGTATGTGGACGAACGAATGTAAATTGCATTTGATTGTGAAATACAGAAGTTTATCAGGCCGCAGGATGAAATTAATTTTCATTAGTCTCGATTAAACGTTTCGCTGAGTGTACGTGTGGATAAACTTGCAAGAAGATCTCAGATTAGAGCGAGCCATTAGCTCCATTTTTTCGAAGAGAGCGCGGTCTGACGTGTGCCTTTAATCCCTGGATTTAAGAGTGAAAATAATTATCACGTAAGCCTTCTCGTAAATCAAGGCTTATGCGCCGAGCTCGCATATCGCGAGGGTTGGCAATCGGTTATAACGGCTGGCGTGTCCGGGCCGTTTTATTGCGGTGGTCCGATCGTATATTACGATATATGCCCTTGGTTAATGCTGCGATTGTAAAATTAAGATATATTTCGAGTATATGCTAATGACAGCTTGAACCGAAAGCCTCTAACTTCCCAGACAGTAGCTACTGTCTGACAATAAAAACCAGAAAATAAAAAAAAAAAAAAAAAGAAGACAGATTACTGTTTGACCACCACGAATTCCTCGTAAAACGCATCGAAGCGAACTTGGAGGTAATAATGCCAGGGAAAAATTAAACATCCTTTATGCTCCGGATAGAAATAAAACGCTTTACCTAATCTGGCCTTAATCCGTAAGATGGCGCTTCGATAACTTATTTGTGGGGATAAACTAGATTTATTCCCAACCGTGCAGCGACCAAAATCGACATCGAGTTTCCACTCTATTTAAGTGACGAAAAGTACCCGCCGAGTTTCCTCTCTGACATAAAATTGTAGGGATTTAATATGTACCATTTTCAACACTAAGTTTCCACTCTTGACTTTGCACACTTATTTTGTGTTAGTGGACAGCTGATCCGCCATCCTTTCTCTATAGACTTTGCAATATATTTTCCCTCGTTTACTTGGTGACGAGCCATAACTTATACGAAACGCGTTTTCTGACTGCGCGAAATCAAGAATGGAAACTCAGTGGTAAAAATGGTATATATGAAATCCCGCTAACACAAAGTATATATAGAAAAAGTGAGACGTTGAATGTTTTCTAGTCATGAAGTGTGCGAAGTTAAGAGTGGAAACTCAATGCAGTAAAAATGGTACATATTAAATCCGTACAAAATTTATGTACGCCGATGGGTAGTTGGGCAACAGTGCTCTCAAATAGGGCTCCCTGCGCACGCAGCGCATGTTGGCTTCCTGCTGGAAAAATGCTGCTATTGGTCAAAATTTGACGCGTGATTCAAAATCGAAGCAATTTAATTGCAGTTTTAATAGCGCGCGTAAAGTTTTGACGAATGGGAGCATTTCTCTAGCGTTAAGCCATAAAAATGCGCGCACAGGGAGCCCCGTTTGAGAGCACTGATGGCCAAGAGAATTAGAGTAGTCATCTTCGATTGCGTTCACATGTCGTGAAAACCGTGTAACGACTTTAAATAAAGAATTTTATTTATGTAGTGTTTAACTGACAAGTTTTATTACCACGCTTATTTTACGGACTTGTGGCACGTAAAATTATTGTACAACTGGACCAATATTTCCCATATATTGACTACCAAATCGGGCCCCGATCGGTGCCACGCCAAAATTTCTACACGAGTCGGTTTACAGTCATATTCTATTTTTAAAATATAAAATGAAAAAAAAATGATTTTGCAGGATTGGAAAAATAGAAGAGTTAAGATGACCATTTCATTTGCTTTGTTTTTCTACAGGAGCAGACATTCCTTCTGTTTTTTATCACCATTCAGTCTCCTGACTTTGACGACTTTGATAACTCATGATTCATGTTGCACTTATACTGCAATTAAAATGTCTAATTTATCAACCTGCACATCTGCAGACGACTTGATAAGACCTTGAAGAACGCGTAAAATGCACAAGTTCTTCATTTCCGTTAGGCGATAAACCTTTAGAAAGTATCTACATTCGTGTACAGACCTCAATTCATTTTATCAGCATCACATTAACATCGCATATTAATTGGCTGATTATGCATTCAGGTATAAAAAGATTTTTCAGGGGAATGAAGCGTTTTCGAATTTTTCGAATTATTCAGTTTATTGCTTTTAAATTAACTTATATCTAAAAGCAGAAAGCACAATAGAAAAAGGCCGCTGCATATTATATCGCGAGAGTATTTTCAGAGCAGAGCTCTTTTTAAATTTACGGTTTAATGACATCGTAAAAACTTTATATCTAGATTTCTCAAAGTGCACTTTTATGGACACTTCCGTTGCATCGGTTGTTTGTACTTGTATAAAAGAGACAAGTATAAAAGTGTAATTAAGGGAAATGGTTCAAGTTGAGTTTGAAATGGAGGACTTAAACTTGTTTGGTTTTATTTTTACATTTTTATACTTCTTCCCTTTTTCATTTCACGGAGAATATAAATAGTAAATACATGCTTTAAAAGAAAAATTAATTGGTGAAAAATTGGAAACGTTCCGATTTCCTTTTATAGAATATCATGAGGACGTTGTAGTACGCGGCTTCGTCAGTTATCATAAGCAGAAATAATTGACAAAAATACGCGCGTAATATTCTAGGAATATTAAAAAACTCTATGTTTAGATATATATAATATGTATTACAGAAGACATTTGTCAGTAAATTGTATTTTTAGCCAGACCATTAAAAACGGCTCATTTTAAGAGAAAGTTACAAGCCGCTCTTTAATTGAAAATTTGTAACTTGAGAAATTACTTGTTCGTGCAATTTGTCGTTCTGTATACATTAACATATACGCTTAACATTATCCTATATCATGCGGAGACATTCTGTATACATGCGGCCTCGTTCGATTTCACTTGATAATAATTAATTAAACTGTCAATCTGCACGCGTCATTACGCTGACTTGCATTTTGGCTGATCAGGCTAATTTATAAATCTTCAGAAACTAATAAGGTTGATACATTTAGTTTAACTTTGCATACTCAAGAAGAAAGTACCGCTAGGGAAGAAAATGTGAAAAACTGATTAAAATAGTCAGAAGAAAAAAAAACTTTAAATACTTTTAACTAGAATTTATATTAAAGGCACATTTAACACTACCATCTGGTAATTCATATATTTTAACCAGAACTTTTTTTGTGTGTGGTTTACGTATTGGTAATGATAAACGACATTGCCATTATATTTTGCAGGTGTTATTTTGTCACAATTAAATATATGCCTGCCTCGAAGTCTTTTTATTACCCTTGATTATATGGCTTGCGCTTGAGCCAATGCAATTAAGTGTAAGCTGGTTTTTATAAGAGCACGTCAAGTGTCGCCGCGGTTCGACGAATGAGATTTTTAATCATTATCCGCTTTCATATGGTTAATAAGTTGACATGTCGAGTTTAAAACACTTGTCAGAAAGTTTATTAAGACTAATGGGCTTGCGCAACTAAACTTCCAACGCTATCGCTCATTTTATTAATCCCGTTGGACAGCGAGAGGCACATTACATGTTGTACTTGTCTATGGGCAACATAGAGTGAGATTCAATGTTATCAGCACTGCGTTTACTAAAATATTACAGGATTTCGTTTAATTTTCAAGAACAACATATTGTTTATAAATTTTAAAAGGTTTCGTAGAATTTAAGGGTAAAGATTTTAGTAAAGTTCTACTAATTCAGTTACTAGTTTGTCGGACGTTATAAAAGAATTAGTAACAATTGTAAATACTATCTAAATAGATTAGTATAATTTGACTAAGAATTGGTAGAAATCATTTAATTATTAGTAGGTAGAAACTCTTACATTAAGAAACTCTTATAATTTTTGATTATTTCAGATTTAGAGAGTGGAATTTCAATTAAATGAAACCATAATACTTGAACACAATGTGTTCTAGCGAAGGTACAACTTGTCCATTGTACAATAATAGTGCAAATAATGTCGACGGCTCGTTACAGTAAATAAACTGTTGACTGTTACAGCTTAGAGAAGTTTTAACTTGAAAAGTGGAGATATTATCTCACTGACAATATAATTTATCGATTATAATAAGCAATCGTTTTAAGTAACTTGGTGAGAGTGGAGCACAGAAAAGGTCTGCGAAGCTGCAAATACAATACAAATACGACTTTGTAGATTATGAGATTGTGTAAAATGCACAAAGGCTAACACCACTGGACGAGTGTTCAGAGGCGTATACGTGAGCTTATCTCAATTCCATATCAGATCGGTACACGCCTCGGTGAGTTGTCTGGCTACAAACTAATGAGTAGGTTGTTTATCTATAGGTTATCTACTTAATCTTATACTGCTCTCGCACTGTCACTGAACCACCCGTTACTCGACAGCAGTACTTCAATTTCTGTGTGCACATTTCCACGATTAGTCGCGAAAAAATTAATCAGGTTAATATTATCTCGTCAATCTTGCGAAGATTGAAAAATTCACATAATCGGCTAAGTAAATATTAGATGAAAAAACTTTTCGTGATAATAAAATTAAATGTATCACTGTAAGATTATTAATGCGAATTGTGGGCTTACGCAAGATTGTGCAAATCATTTTCTTGCAACGAAAGTCTGTTCAGTTATATACCTGCTGAAGGTAAATGTACCAATGAATGAACCTCGAAAGAGGTGAATTCTAATAAATATTGGAAATGAAAAATTGATGGCGTATAATTAATGCTTGCCGTAAATTCTCGGTGTACGTGATCACGGAGAGTGATTGGGACATAAAAAGATAAGAGAATCTTATTCGGAATGTCAGAGCTATGGTGCCACTACAGATCTCCGACATGAAAGTATTTAAATGCAAGGCAAAAAATAAGAGATGAACATTTATTGCGTGCCAGAGTGCCTTTATAAAGAGTCGGCATCTTGATCGATCTTCCAGCCTCATTCTTTTAAAGGATACTTAATTGGTTCACAGTCGACAAAGTGTATAATAATATATTTCTGTTTTGATGATAAGCATCAGAGGTGGCTACTTGATTCTAATTAGAGAACTCATACCTTCTTCGGTGACTCAACACTTTTAATCAGCAATTTCAATAATATAAATATTAAAATTTCGGTTTGAGTTCAACAAAACTTCTTTCTCATTTTTTTTCTTTCCAACGAAACGTAATGAATTTTTTTAACAAACTAATTACTTCCTTGATCAATAATGTATACATAAATGTTCCCGTTTGCGTCGAGTCGTCATTCTGTACTCGTCGTCGCTTCAAACGTATACCAATGTCCCACGTGTACGTGTCTTTGTGTTCAGGCAGGTATGCAATATGCATTCGATGCATTCTGTTCCATCCATCGTTAAAGCTGGAAGCCATATTGGGTGTCAGGTTAGTCGCGCTGCAAATGTATTTTATTACCTCGTGGACGCGAGTCTCCCTGTTTTACATTGTTATACCCTTTACGGAATGACAGCTGACACTCCAATATTATTAGATATTCACTGCCAGCTAGTCTGACCAGTTAGCCTGACGTTGCTATCGACACTTCCTTCAACCCACGAGTGAATCAAACAATTAGCGTTTTCTTTATACCATTTTCTCATTGCTGATTCTAATCGTATTTCTTACAAAAATATTCATTTTCTCTATTCTAAGAGCTAATAATGAATGAATCAAAGTGCCAATGTTGACGCTCTCGATTGCTAATTAACTGATAATTTTCTGCTTGTCTGCAGAATAATTTATTGTGAAAGTTAAACATAACTTGTGCGATAGATAGGTATGCTCCCGTACATAAATTTCCTTATTTACCCCTGTATTATCGTTAAGTGACATAAAACATGTGAAGTTTCAAACTTTGAATGAAAATATCCTTCATTTCATTCAAGAATTCTTTCTTCCAAGCTGCAATTTCTGCAAGTGTATCTTGAACAGTAGCACCCTCCGCAGCAAATAAATTATGCAAGTCACATTCCCTTGGTGGTGGCGTGTGGTCGTAATGTCCGTTAGTTGAGAATTCCGATCAACGTTGGATTTCAGAGTGCAGTCGTCTGGTGAAGTAGTGTCTGATGGGAAAGAAAAGGAGTTCAGAAACAGAAGGCATTCGAGAGAAGAACTGTCTGCATCGTTGGGTACAGAAACCGCGTGTATACGAGCCGATCAAGCCGCTAATTCATTGCGCGATCCTTGCTCAAAGGCGGCCCCATTCGGCTGCTCGTATCCCGACAAAGGAAGTTGTTTATCCTTACACGACGCGCCCAAGATGGCCGGCCGTCCATCAATCAACCGAGAACAGACAAGCCGCGGAAAAAGAGCTGCAATTACCTGTTCTCTGCCGCGGTGGACAGAAGCTTAGTATCATCGAACGCTGCCCGCTTTTGTACCAATTCCGGTCCCTGTCGCCAGATCGCTAAGCGACCTATACACTTATTTGGTAATTAAGAGAGTGACGTGTTGCGGGTCTCTGCTCAGAATTGAAAATGCGGCTGAAACCAGAACGATCTTATTTTTGAGAACAATTCCAAAAGCAAAGGAATTAATTAGCAAATGAATCATTTGACTTGTACTTTCTTGTTGGATAATAGAAGGAAACTAGAGCGAGGGACTAAAAGTGTTGATCAATATTAGATGGTTACCCTGTCGTAAAATGTCAGGTTTTTTTCATACTTTCGTACGTGACACGTTGTCACTTGAATGAAAACAACTTGTCTGACGAGTATTCTCCGTTGGAGACTTGGCTTACTATATACTTCTACTCTCAAGAACACTTGCAGCCAGTGCAACTTGCTTTAACTGGCGAAAAAGATCCAAGAGAGGAAAAACAAGGATAATGCGGAATTTCGGACGACTGGTTAATGCATTAATTTGACTCACGGAATAATCAATTGGGAAAAAATTAGTAGAGGTGTGTGGGATTGCGTGGTTCGCGAAAGTAGACTTCAGTCTATACCCTCATTAAAAATTTATAGAAAAAAGAAAACAAAAAATGACGGCAAAGGTGATGAAGCAAAAGTTGCTCTAAAGTAAAAAATTGCGACAGTTTTAATACTAATAAAAAGAAATATACTCAATTATTTTGTTTTACTTTAGATGTAACGCACAAACATTTATTTCTTCAATGAAGAGAAAAAATACGTCTTCGCAATTGAAATCCTGCTGAGGGTTCGCATATTATGAATAGCTGAAATGATGAAAAATTATGCCCTGCGGTCAGAGAAAGGTAAACTTTTGTGGTTTCGTGACCATAACCCAAAGTGTAAGGCCAGTAGCAATGCATTGGTATTCGTATTCTGCATTGATGGCCGTACATCGCACATGTGCCGGAGAAGTCGCGTAAATCAAAGTAATTAAAATGCTCACTGGGGAATAAATTGCTGCACGACAATCGAGAGAGAAAAAAAGATCACACTTCGTGCACCTGATCCGTTTATAGCTTTTGATTAAACCATTTCTTTTTTGTTCTCGATAAGAAATGAATTTATCTGTTTCTATTATCACATGCATCATACTCATGTGTTTCTTTTTACTAAAAAAATCACACATCCATAAGTAAATGTATTAAATTTTACGTTTATAAGAACTTTCATTAAAATGCATATGAATTCATTTGCATATATGTATTTACACTACAGATCAGAATTGTGAGTTTACATATTTTTGAATTCTCTTAAATTAAATTTCATACAGATTTTTATAACAATGCAATATAACAAAGCTTCGAGATCAGCGATATTCTCATCGATTCGAGTCGAATCGACGTTTCAATAAATTCTCTCTAGCTGAATCGTGATCAAAGGGTGGCTCACGCTCTAGATATGCCGAAGGGAGTCCTTTTGGTATGGAGAACCGGGAGGTCTCCTGGCCTGCAGAGTCGCCATGCCGCTCGTCCGGCATTCCGTTGTTTGTTTCTTTCTGGATATTACCATAACTTCACCGAATAAATGCTGAAACGGCGGCATTCCTGAACGGAGGCGTGAGTTATAGTCCTGGAGACACGAGTCTTGGAGGCACGATCAGGACGACGCGACGCTTCTGTGAATCGCACCACCCATCCTCCCTCCATCGATGCCTTACTCCCTCCTTTCTTCTTAAGTGGCCAACTAAAGAAAAAAATTTGATTTCATTTAGAACGGCGTCCCTCTATTGAGGGCACGTCGTGCATTCCCTGCCAAATAAGGGATTCCCCTGGAAAAATCGTCGCATTTGCGCTCCCATGGTAACGCACTCTCGTGCGGAGCTGACCATCAAATACCCGCCAACGATTAGGAAATACCGCTGCAGAAGAAGAAGAGAAAGAAGAGGAATTCCATGAAAATTACCTTCTTTCTTCTTCACCTTAGTCTGAGTGATCTGAGTGCGTCAAGTGATCGTCTTTCAGAATCCTGAATATGTCCCGCGGAGCTCTGACGCAAGATTCATTTAAGTGTACTTTCCCTCTGGCGAGACATCAATTCCAAGTCCTATTAAGCACTCGCATGGCATTTCCTTCTGCAAGGAAAAAGCCCCGGCTCGTTAAGCGAACGAACAGACTCTTAGGAGTGATTGATGACCAGTCGTTACATACGTTTTGTCGAAAAAAAAACATTACACTCTGGCTCAGAATCACGCATCGCTCTGCTATTGCCAGGGCCATATTGGCTGAATGATCATCCAGGAGTCACCCTATAGTCTCGCAAAAAAAGTATTGTACAAAAACATCGGTTGTACGCAGTTGTACCTGTACCTGAGTAAAGTACTCAAATACAACGCAGGCATACTCATTGTCAGAGTACTATATGCCAGTTTGCAGGATGGCCATCCACTTTTTTCCTAGGCTCTGCGTCGCTTTGGTGGTGGCCCGTTTGTCCCGAAGCACGCAGGTTCGTGCGACCTGACCAAACAAGTGCTAATTACCGTCGGTGAAGTGGGCCTGGTGTGTGTGTGCAAGTGACGGGCACACAAGATACGTAATTCATGACTTTATTACGTGCTCGACTGGCGGTTGAGCTGTGACTTTTTGTGACCAGCAGCCACTATATGGCTATGGAGAACGCCAAGCACTCACGCTTCATTGCTAGATACATGCTGCGACATTAAAACCCCAGATGACCGAAGAAGGGAGTCTACATAAATGGAGAGGAGTAGAATACGTTAAGTAAACCAGAAATTTTACCCCACTTCTTCACAAATAACTCCAAATGAACGATCGCATTTTTGCACGGATGTACGTAATTTGAAAATTTCTGCAAAAACGTCTGATATAAAAGTGGACGAAGGAAACTTGTATAAAAAATAGTCAACTTGGGACTGGGCTTAGAGAATTATTCAGCAGGTTGATGCTTACTAGCAGTTTAATTTCCTTAATTAAGTATAATAAAAATATTTAAAGAAGCAGGAGTAGAATATATATGCCAGTATCAAATAATTTATAGGACATTTCGGACGGGTCAATATTGACAAGGGTAGGGGTTTTGAACCGAGTACTGAATCATACATATAAGCTAACGTCATTTTAATTTCCGGGATATAAACTCGCAGTAACCTCGCTCGTAACTTGATACTTTTCCAAGGAGATTGGTGATCTTTCCGCGCGAAAAGTCATCAACAACTAAGGCCTGATTCATAGCCAACCCCATTGTATGCCAATTCGTAACGACGCCTTACCCACGCTGTCATAAATTAACATTTTACGTCGAGCATATATCCATAGACATTATATTGCGTGTGTGTGGAGTTTAATGGGGATAGGGTATCCGCTAACTCCGGATACAGGGCTGACTTTACGATTTCATTTACGACAAAAATTAGTAGGCATAATACCTGAGCGACCGGAACGGGGAGTCCCCTTCCGCTAAATGAATTTTTATTCTCCCATTAGCATAAATATTATTTAAGCAGTAATAGCACATTCAGATGCAAAGCGGAGTATTTACGGAGGTGTTAATATGCGTCAGATCGACCCCTAGCTGCCTACATGGTAGAGATAACTTCAGCAACTCAGACTTTACTTCCACGATATTACCCACCTTATCAAATTTTAGAAATAAAAATTATTGTAGGGAAAGTTTAAATGATGTAACATGTAACGACGAAGATTTATAACTCGACATAAAATAAGTTGAGTTAACATCTGGTTTCTGAATTAACTCAAGTCTTATTTCAAATTCTTATTACCACACATATGAAAAGTATCAATAGATGACACACGGGATTCACTAAACCCCAGCGTAGAAAACTAAATAATTTCTTGATTTTTGAATATACTCACCAGAAGCATTTGAAGCAAGAATTATAGAAATATTTACGATTTAAAAAACCTTGGGATCGAAATGAGCCTGGGTGGCATTAATGGTTAAGATACTAATTGTAAGACTCTCGTACTTAATAAATTTAACTGCTATATTATTATAGCATGATTTTCTCATAATTTTCTCTTCATTAGACCGAAAATGCTCGGGATGCCAAGAAAACTTTGCGGCGACCTGTACCCATTATGCCGTAATGCACCGACCCCAGGTTTAACGAGTTGTGGGAAGGCCTTGCGTTAATCACTGGCGCTTGTATCCGCCGCCTTGCTGTAGTTATCCTCGCACCATTTACGATCCGACGATAGCTGCCTTGCTACTTGCAACCCATTTCAGCAGGGGTGCCTACACACAGTTCATAACCATAATCATCCGAGATTACAGAGGTTGCCTATCCCGACATAAAGGTCCTTTGATATGCATATGCGCTGCGATGACAAGATGGCAGTCTGCTCATATCGGCACGTATTCGGATACATTTACCAATTATCGTAACCATATTCCATTCCAGACAACTTCTCTATACGATAGTAAGGAATAATAAAGGCATTCACCCTCCAGGACATTCCCCTCCTTCCCTTTACATTATCATGTCATATGAAATCAAGCTGATTTATAATACCTGTCAATTGTGGGAGCACCCGCTTTTCAACACTTAAAAAAGTTCAACACTCAAAGAAGTTCTGGTTAAAGTTACTAGATGCGTCTGGTTAAAAAGTTTCTAGTTATTTTATCCGTAAATTGTGGTTAATATGACGATAAAGTTCTGGTATTGGGATATAATTTTGAGGTATACTTATCAACGCATTTGAACTTTTAGATATAATTTAAGAAGGAACGTAAACACAGAGGCGAAAATTAAGGGGTTAGTGATGTCAAGAACGTTGGTGTCGCCAGTTCATTACTTAGCGTGCCGGTGTCAGAGCCTGTGATTGATGACCCACTTACCCCGAAGAGTTATCGAGCAAATGCTGCTACCATTGCTGCCTCGAACGACCCAACAAAACGCTGTTGTCAGGTCACGAGGATTAGAGGTGGCTCTTCTGACTATATACCAGCGAACTGGCATTCCCCTCCTTCCCCTAAATTCATCACCCCAATCTATTCCACTCTGTAGCCACTGATTCAATCTGTGCACCACCCTAGGGATTCACGTGCATTTGGGACAGGGGTGACGATTCAGAGTCTAGTGATGTACAAATTCCGAATTTCGATCCAGAGCAAATGATCAGATCCACTCTATTGCTCTTTTCAAATTCTTTTTATCGAATCTGGCTGTTTAGTATTTCCACAGAAGGATATAATAAACACCTCTCACTTATTTTTAAACTTTTTTTTTAGAAACTTCGGTAACTATCTAGTATTCTTATTATGTGTAGGAGCTTGCGTCCAGATAAAATAATACGATAAATTTATTGTGTATAATTGTAATATCACGATTTACTTAATTAGATATTTTACATACAGAGTGAAGACTGAAGACCGACCGAAGACTAACTTGACTGACCTGAACCTAAGTTTGGGTCCTAGCAACCAGCTTATCGAAGGAAACGGAAATGCAATAAAATTTGGAAAAACCAAAGTATGATTTCCTAGAAAGTACAGGACAAAGTGAATACCCGAAAATGTGTTACGTGGAGTAGTTTTTGCAAAACCTTTCCTGTCAGTAAAATAACTGACGCGAATTTATCAATTTTACTGATTTGTTTTACGAAGCGCAAATCAAATCATGCAGAGGAAAGCTTTTTCTTGAGAGACATCAGAGTTCGCTAGTCGCTTCATCCATCAGTTGAGAATCCGAGAAAGAAAAAGATTTTAACGAATACCAAGCCAATTGGCATCGAGTGGAAGTTTTATGGACGTCAAAGCACACGAGCTCGCATTCGTCAAATCTAAATTCCCTTTAAACTCTTACAAGCTGCGCCACGTCAGCAACTAGGGTATGTACATCAGTCACTGGCAGAGTATTCGCTTCGCGAAATTCCAACATCCGTACTTTGAAATCCCGTGACTTTCGCGGTCCTCGACAGTGGAGATGCTTCACCGCACTCGTCGACGTCGGGTCGTTGGATATTTGTCGGACGAGCGTGTGTGCGAGGCAGGCAAGAGATGGCAAACGAGGTGACGTACACCGTACGGCATCGCGACGGCGTGACAGCCCGTCGCGAAGAAGCGAGGCGTACTCACTCCGACAGACGTTTTCTCATTTTCTGTTTACCTTTCGACGACGTGAGCGGATAATGTCTCTTCAGACCTTCCCTTCCATCTAGTTGGCAGCCAGTCTCGCGTCACATGCTGCTTTTTAACCCAGGGTAAAGTACATAGTCTACAATACAATTTTCTCGCCCCTTCATCCCTTCACGACAAATGCAATTGATTATATGCTCTTTATATTCAGGAGAAAAATTATTGCTGGTAAAAACCTTGAGAAATAACAAACTTAACATTTCTGTTGAGAGTCTGAACAAATGTACCGCCAATTAGAAATTCGTGAGGATCAACAAGGAATACAAAGAATATTATGGAGGCGCAACTTCTCATTACCTATACAACATTTACAGTTACTTCAGTTGATTTCAGAATGATTCAACGACTTTAGAACACCTCAGTTACTTCGCAGATATTTCGCATCCATAAATCCAATGTTAATAATTGTTTATACGACTTAACTGTATCAGCTGAAACAATGTGAAAAGGTGACAAATTCCCGAAATAGATGAAAAAGGTGAACATATTCAAAATAGGTGAGAAAAGGTAAATAAGTGACGATTTGTGACAACTGCCGCTGTAAAATAAATTTCTATTTCTTTAGAATTATTTTATCCAGCTTCTTACAATATCTGTGATGACATCTGTATCTGTGGAAATATCTCTGATAAATCTACGAGTTGGGAGTCCGAAGTCATTAATTTTTGTGACTAAAGCCCCGTGACACGTTCCAGTGGTAATCTAACTTAAATCTGACACCAGTGACAAGGCCGATTCGATCTACTTTCTGACTGCTCATCAATCAGAACACAAGATTTGGGGCTTAACCTGAGGCTAAATTTTATCCAGAAGTGAAGAAATCAGCCCTATAATACCAATCAGCTACCCAAACGTAATCGATGACAAGTATCAGCTTCACGAGGTTTTAGAGAGCGTTATGACATTCGTTGGAACAAGATGACATCATTCATTATATGAATTTTTCATGTTGTTGACAAAAAAAAAGATAAAAGCTAGACACAATTATCTAAGAAAGATGATATCATCAGATAGTCTGATATTTAAGGAATAAACAGGAATAAACAATCGATATGATTCGACCTATAGTTACTGCTGTCAGTTTCAACATGTTGACATATTTTAATTTTGTAGATGAGACATTCATTTTCTGCAAGGAAAAATTGCCTGCGCTTCCGCAGGCGTTTGCTCTTGCTCGCCTAAAAGACATAAATCAGGAACTGTTCGTGTCACGATATGCGAGACATGTAATCCTGCGAGCCCTTTAATGTGCAATAAGCCTATGGAAGAGGGCATCGAGCTGCTGCAGTGCCGTATGATTTACGTACCCGCGGGGGTGCGTGGAGCCCGCGGCGTGTTTACGTTTATGGCCTTTGCCATTCTCCAAGTAAACTGTATGTATGTATTTGTTAGGCGACTGCACGAGGCATTGCCGCCATCGTTTCGTGTCGCAGGAAATGACGGTCGTCAATCACTGCATGAACCCTCTATGACATACTTCGGTTACGAACTAGAGGTTTTTGCCGATGCACTTTACCGTTTTTTTTATGGTTATTATAGTATCTATCCTAATAAATATAATCCTTTGTCTAAATTTCAACTTAAGATACCCCTAAGTGTTTATATTATTATCCACTAGTCAAAATTATCAGAAATTTTTAGACATCAATTCGCGCAATTTCCAAACCAAGCAGGTTTTCGACTACAATGGGTCCAATATATGTAACATCACTTTTTTACGATAAGAAGATAGGATAGGTAATGTGATGATTATAGAGTTTAGACAAGATACTATTCATTCATTAAGTTTCATTGATAATATAATTTTCCTTCGCCTTATGTAAGCTGTCGAAGAAACTTATGCAAGGAAGTTTAGTACTCGAGTATTTTTCTGGCGAAGCGTGGGATAACGGTGGATTAATTCGTTGACGCTGAGTGATGTTTTTGCAGCGAAGCTGTGGAAGCGTAGGTGTGTTCATGCGAAGGGATTTGACCTTTTAACCAAGACTTTTCATCGCTGCTTGGAAGAGTGAGCGGAGTATTATATTCCATTTAACAGGGACAGATGACGCTGTTGAGTGACGAGTTGCCACGATAATGGCATTTGCCACGGCAGACATGAAGATAATGAGCTGCCCGTGACGTAAATGAGACAAGCTTGAGGAGTGACCCTTTCCCCTTCCGCTGATCTGTCATTAGGTGTCATTTATTTGTCATTAGAACCTGCTAACAATGGACCTAAGCTTTCTTTCACAGGGAACTTGAGAATGTATTTCAAATAACAAAGAAAGGAGAGCCTTTACGAAAAATTTTCACGTTCCCTCCATCAAAATTCGCTGCGTTAAAGTGTAGATAAACAAGGAAAGATAAAATTGAGTGAAGGTAATCGAAAAAAGATAATTAATGTGAGTTAAGGAGGGTGAAGTCCCATTATTTTCATATTAGGTATGTTTTTAGTATAAAATTGTTGTTTTGCATTTGTGAAGAAAAGAACCGAACGGAAAAGGATGTGAACACAAAGAACGTCAGAAGGGAACGAAAGTTATAGATATGGCCACGTTGCTGTATTTTATGGCCTTTCTCCTTTCCTATTTCAGTACAAATGGGTCATTATGCGAACTTTTATTCATGGAATATGTTACATCCGGCAAACTCTTGATAAATCATTGAAATAAATTTGCTTCTTGAACGTTATCGTTACTAAAAGCAGTTACTATTCTTTCTTGTGAATTTCATTTACAGAGGCAGATGTTTAAATCAAATTTAAGTATAACTAAAGGAATCAACAATTACTCTAATTTTTATGCACCCGAATTATTGTTCGACCTATAATCTCTGTTGTTCTGAATTCACATAAACCCTAATTTCTATATACCCGAATTTTCAGTTGACCTCATTTTCGTTTTCCACAATTATCGTCAGTCAGAATTTCCGTTTAATAGAATTATCATTTGGCATACACTTACTTCTCAACCTATAAGTTTCCGATCTATGCGCAGTCAGTAAGGTATGTGTAGATGGCGGCCCTCAATACTCCTTTCTCACAAATGAAATGCGCGGGTAATTTAAATCTGGAACATTGGATTTAAATTACCCGTGCTTTTCACTTGTGAGAAAGGGACGCCATTTAAACATACCTTACCGACTGAGCATAGATTGAAAACTTAGCTCATTAAAAGGCAAAAAGACGTAATTAATCGAACGGTAGTGCATGATTCATGGTATAAATAATTTTTGTGAAGGAATGTGACATTTACTATTTGCAGGCGTAATACGGAAGTATCTTTTGAGAAGAGCGTAGCAGATATCATAAAAGCCGCAGAATCGCAAAAGCGTTTTCTGCAGCAACACGAAGTATCGGGATTCGTACAAGATTTATAGCAGTAGTAAAAAGGGTCGGCTTACGCGGTTATCTTTCTTATCCCGTTCGAAAATTCTGGCGCTCGCCTATGGGCGGAAAAACGTGTACGTGGTGTGCCAAGTATATACGCGTAGCTATAAATTATTATGATATACGCACAATTGGTTTGCAGCGACGTTGAACATAACTCCATAACACACGGGACGTGAAAAAGGGGCGTGAAATCTCTTCGAAATTTGATTATGAAAAAATTCCATGCAAATTTTAAAGCCCCCCAAGATTTACAGTTCAAAATAAAATTGGCTTTTGAATAATATGCTCCGTGTTCGCTCCCCTAGGTGCAATATAAGAAATAATAGAAGATGTTTATTAATCACGTAATTGGCATCTAACAATGAAAGTTCTCATAAATAAAATGAATTGTAAACTCTCCCAGGGAAGTAGTGTTGGTACAATTTTTCTTAATGCATATTAGAAGATATAGTTGAGAAGCAAGAGAGATTTATTGTCCATTCTTTAGAAGCAATCTCTGGTGATGAATAACGATACTTTGTTCTTGTCGATAACATTGTTCTTCCTGCCATGTTTGGATTCAATTATCAAATAATGAATCGCCCGTGGTGCGAGTTTAGTTCCTGCGAGGTCTGAGTAATCGGGCGTCGACATCTTTCGCGTCGTCAACGCGTTCTTTCATTAAGTGCCGCTATTAATTGCCCAAGATGGCAACCATGATCAGCAAAGAAACAGCTGCAGGCTTTCAACGCGAAATCGCGTGTGCAATCCTTTCTTCTTGGAAGCAGAACGCATGACCCTTGCAGGTTGGATCTAACTGATACGTAACACTCGTACAGTTGTTTTAAATCCCAATGGGTTGTTAGCGAAATCTTTTGCTTGCGAAGTTCGCCGAGGTCGATCTTTCTTGTTATTTAAGGGGTTTCTACGTTTACAGATTTGCATAATGTGCACATGTGTAAACAGGTATGAAGCAGATACACTCGAATTGCACATGCGTCACGTCAATTGCGCATGCGTAGTGTGTTTAAATAATGTCTTTTATCAATTTAAACTGCGCGTCAATAGCAACCAATCAGATGTCCAGCGCTATGGCATGCGCAGTGGTATCACGTGCTTGGTGAGAAAGATACTGGTGAAATATTACCATATGAGGGAGGAATAAGGTGAAATTTGAAGGGTTGTGAAATTTGAGGGAGTCGAGTGTAAAGGATTAATTTACCATATATGTATAATTAGTACAATATGTTTTGTCACATATGCATTCCTGCTTTTGAGTTGGCGATACACTTTCGCTAAAGCGTGTCCTATAAATTCGCCGTCCTTTCAGGAAATTCGGGTCAGAGCGGAAATGAAATGGATATTATCGAGTGACAGTTTCCAAAGTTTCGCGTGAATTATTGCTAAAATCGGAAATTACTGTATATCGAGCCTGCTAGTGACTTTGGACTGAATTGTCCTCAACACTCGTATATAAGTCACTGCACTTGAAGGTTTGGGTTTGGCTACCCACGCGAAAGCTTCGGGATGAAATTCATTCCGAATCAATCCAAAATTTTCTAAATCGTTCCGGAATTTGTATCCGAACCAAACAATTTCATTCCGATTTAATCTGAAGGAAGATTTCAATACGAATTAATCGAAAACCATTCGAAATCAATCCCAACGAATCCGCCAATCCGAATTAATCAGAATTAATCTGTACTTTAAATCAGAATTAATCCGGTCTATCCGAATTAATTCAATTTTTTCGGAATCATTAAGATTGATTTGGGATTAATTCGAATTCATGCCAATTGAAAGTCATGATTGACCGGATTCATTCAGATTGAAAGTTTGGATTCATTCGGATTTATTGAGATTGAAAGTTCGGGTTAATTCTGATTAATTCGGATTGGGAGATTCATTCGAATGAAAGGTTCCGATTGATTTTGAATCGGATTGTAAACTTCCTTCGGATTAGATCGGCATAAAACTGTGTGGTTCTCATATAAATTTTGGAATAATTCGGATTGATTCGGAATGAATTTCAATCCGAAGCTTTCGCTAGGACAGTGTTCCCTAAATACCTAATTAAAAAAAAACACATTCAAAAATTTAATTTAAATTCCAAAAAAAATTAAGGAAATTTTCCAAACTTCTAAGCAATTCTCCATAAGATTTTAATTTATTTTTATGTACTTTTTATAATGATTCAATATATTTCAAATGGAGACCGTTTTTTTTATATAAGATGTTACTTCACGTTAAAGAAATTGCTTTTTCCTTTGTGACATCGAAGTAGACAGGCCGGAATGAATGTCAATGGTGCTGTCAAGAAAGAGGTGTTGATCATAATAAGCCTTGACAAGTCGATCCGAAAGTACGACTAACAACGTTACGTAAAAACGGATTAAGGACTCGTAAGAGTCGACCATGCGTGCTTGATATTTGTCGACACATTATATTAAGGGAAGAAATGTAACGTAGGGTGATTTGAAAAAAAAAAATTCGAAATTGAATACGCACACACGGTGGTATAAAATATATATCACTATACATAATATAAAATGTATAATATATAATTATTAATTATCCCGTTTTATTATCATAATATATAATTGAATGGGAATTTTTATAAAATAAAATTATTTTTATTATTTTTATTTTTTTGGGGAAAATAATAAAATTTTTATCGTTCATGTTTTGCATAGAAAAAATGTTTATATCTTTGTATGTTCCATCATTTGCTATCGAGCACCAAACAAACGTAGACTAATATACACACTCGTGTACGACTGTTTGCATGCCTTCAGGGGTATTTCTGATCTATGCCATTCTGCGTAAAAAGAAAATAAGTTTTTGATTTTATCTTTAAACAATTGCTTCTTAGAGAAACCCTAATTTATTTATTACACTAGCAATTGTGATCGATTAATTAATTTATTTATTAATCGATTATGCGCGATTAATTTCTCGTTTCTGCACATAACTTTCGAAAGAATTGGCCGATTGGATTGTCCTTTGGTATACTCTTTTAGTATCCTAAAATAAAGGTCAAGTTCGTTGTTCAGCCATTTTGGATAAAAATTCAAAAAATTGGAGCATTTTGAAAATTTTTGAAACCACTTTTTTTTAATTTAAAAATTCTAATGACAGATGTTCGTAGTACTCAAAAAGACGAACAATTTTTCTTAAGGGGTTATTCTACTTTATACGATTAAAAAAAAAGAGCTATTTTTCAACTTTTTTTTTGAGTATGTCAAAAAAGATATGGATATAAATATTTTTAGGTATAATAAAACATGTCTTAAAATACGTAAAAAAATTGTTTTTTATTTATTTTATTGCATTGTTATTGTTTTAAACGCGTTTTTCTCAAAACAGCATTTTTAAAACGGTACCAAGGATTTTATGAGAACTATTCGACCGATCCTTATAAAATTTAAACCACACATTCTACACATATTGAACTAGGTCTGTTGCCTATAATATATTAAAAAATAACATTTTTACTAATTTTTTAAACAAAAAAACAGTGAAAAAAAATGTATTTTTTTTTTCTTTAATTTTTGTCCGCCATTTTGTTATTTTTTCATAAATATTAATTATTATAGGCAACAGACCTAGTTTTAGTAATACTGAAGCAAACCCACTTTGGTTTTTTTTTCAGCTAGCCGTTACCAAGATATCCCTGGTACCGTTTACCCCTTTGGATAAAAAAAAAATTGAAAGACTTATAATATTTTGAAAATCCAAAAAAATGAAATAAAACTTGAATTAGAAGCCAAATAACGCGAGATACAGAGAAAATGATAAGAAACATAATTATTGGCCTTAAAAAGATCTACAAGTTCTCCTTGAGCCATATTTCAACAGGATGAGTAGTTTTCATTTTAATCATGAAAAATATTGTTAAACACACAGAAAAAACAAGGACTGAAAGTGTTTACAAGACTTCTTAGTCTTAAAACAAGACTAAAAACTGATTTCAGGTGTAAACACTTTCAGTCCTTGTTTTTTCTGTGCAGAGCCGAGCGCGAAGCGCGAGTGCCCTGATGAGAATGTGCTCCTTAAGGTCGATAGAACCTTAAGTAAATTAGTTTTCGTTTGCATTCCATTCCATTTTGTATCAATTTAAATAAAAATAGGCGCAAGCGTCGCGAAGCGCGCAACACGGAACGCGAAGCGCGACGTGTGTACGAGAATGTGCCCACGTAAGCGGGCAGATTTTTTAATTTACAAAGCCCTTGTACGAATATTAACAGTACTCAGAAAGTCAAACAATTTATCCTTATGAATTTTTTTATAAAAAGAAATTAGCAGACTTGTATAACATTTTGTAAATTAAAAAAAAAAACGAAAATGAAAATTTTAAGCCAAATAATAAAAGGTATGAAAAAAAGTCAAGAAAAGAAAAACAAAAAAAAAATGTTTTTTTTTTTTTTGCGAAGTGCAGGATTAACAGATTTTTAACATTTCTGTAATAAGAATTTTGTTTAACTCTGTTTGACGAACATGTGTATGCATTGTATGTGAGAGCGGTTCGAGGAAACAGATAAGAAAATACTTTACAAAAGTGACTAGTATAATAAAGATGTGAAAAAACAAAGAAGATTCATTTAAGAGAAATAAAATTATAATTTATTGATAATAAAGTCTAACATTGACATTGCTGATAATACAGTACTTCCCCGACTTACAATAAGAATTTATTACAGTTCAACATCAAACACAAATGGACTTGCAATATTCAGGGGAAGTACATCAGTTTACACTTTGTTGAGTATATAAGAATCCTTCACTAATTGAAATTCATACAGTACCATCTTAATCGATCAAGCTTTGAACAGAAAGTACCACAGCTAGTAAGTAAAAATAAATCTTCAAAATTACTCCATACAATCAAATTTTTCTGACTTTGCATTCTAAGATTCTGATTACAAGATTACATCCTCAACTTACTTTTAAAATTGTTTTTTTTTAATTACAGACAAAAATCCAACATGAGAAGTCTATTGTCAATTTTTATGCTTCTTGCTGCATTAATAGCAGTGACACATGCTATTAAAGGCTTACCTACTTTCCCTAAGATCCCCAGTGGAACTAGGCCAATACCAAATCCCGTAAGTTTAACTTTCATTAGAATATTATTGGATTATTACATACAAACGAAAATTTATTATAAATGCCTTTAATTTCATTATGCTTCTAATGCAGCGTATCCGAAGAGCTCCTGAAGATGACAAAAACAAGATTTCCGGTAACGCTCAGAAGGAAGGCGGAAAATCATCATACAATTTGGAATACGAGCGAAAACTTTGGGAAAGTAAACAAGGCAATATCAATGCTAATGTCGGAGTTAATAAAAACCCATACCAAAAACCACAAAGCCACGTTGGAATTGGTGGAAGCTTCAGTTGGTGATACGTTGGTACTTGTTATTTACATCTGGTTTGTTTCTAGAACTGATAATAATATGAAGAGGCTACCAATTGCAACAATTGGAACAGTAATGATATCTATACTCCGCCCTGTATCTAATACTAATTAACTGTATTATTATATTATATTATACAAATTAACTGATGTACTTATTATGATTAGAAATGAGAAAATTGCAAAAATAAAATGATTCACAAATATGACTTTGTCTAAATGATGCAAACCCTCACTTTAGTAATAAGTATTTAGTACAACTTAAGCTTGTTTGTTACTTAACAAGCACTATCACTTTTTCCTTAATATCTTTTCGAAATTCAGTAAAAAATTGTTTACATTAGTATTTTTTATTGTTTTTGTCAAACTTTTCCAGTAACTAAACATTTTTATGAAAATTTGCGAATATTTTGAAACTAGATACCTTTAATTCCTGGATGAATATTCAGTTTCATTTTTTGAAGTATAAGAAGCTTTTGAAAACTGAGAAATAGTTGTAGAAGGTGAAGATTATCGAATTTGATATCGGAGAATTTTGTTGCGATAAAATATTGACAGTGATTTCCTGAAGAATAAAAATAATATTACCGCAAATGTTTCATAAGGAAAGTACTGAAATTTCAATTTGTCGAAAATTTTAGAATCCTGAAAATTCATATGCCAGTAAATAAAAAAAATATTTGTTTTAAAATGATATAAATTCATTATCAAAATAAACAAAATTGAGTAATATTAAACAAAATTTTTTAAGAGAAATATTGAATAA
Organism: Synergus umbraculus; assembly: GCA_900474325.1. Lineage (NCBI taxonomy): Eukaryota > Metazoa > Arthropoda > Insecta > Hymenoptera > Cynipidae > Synergus > Synergus umbraculus. The sequence goes on along the minus strand of UCOK01010133.1, from coordinate 8,911 downwards.
ACATTTTGAGGAGAAATCTTCGGTAATATTATTTTTATTTGGCAGCTTGAAATTTTGCCTTATTACTATGGTTGCTCCATGATAGCAAATTATGAAGGCTACCTACAAAACTTAAAAAGACCTAAAAAGACCTAAAAGATCTAAAAGGACCTAAATTTTGACCTTGAAGACGACCTTCAAAATTTATTGAAGGTCAACTTTGTTATTTTAAATGGAAACCTCCTTTTTTTATATCGGCAATCGATAAAGCGTGAAATTCACGTTCAATTATGTACCCAAGTCATAGGTAAATTGTAACCTTCAAGGTCATTCTAAGCTCATTAGAAATTAACAAGACTCAGGGAAATCAAGGTCACTCTGGAAGTAACTTTCAGTGAATAATTCAATGTTGAATAGAAACCCACTGTTTTATATTGGAAATTGATAGAGTGGGAAAATTTACGATCAAATATGTGCCAAAGTCAAAGGTACATTGTAAATATTCAAGGTCAATCGAAGGTCACTTGAACTGCGGCAAATCTCCCAAACAACATGTCCTCCCCAATAAAATAGACGCAAAGATGCCAAAACTGCGGTATGTCTAACCAGCGACATCTATCGCTCAAAAAAATGTTTTAAGTAATTGTAAAAATGCAATAAACGTTGAAAAAATCCTTCAAGGTCATGGTCAACCTCAAAGTGAATGTCACCATTTAATTTCTCGTTGAAAGTTACTTCAAGAATGAACTAATCCTCCCTTAAAACCTTGTTAAGTTCAAATGACATTTGATTGACCTCCAATATTTACAATGTACCTTTGACTTTGGTAAATATTTGATCGTAAAATTTCACGCTCTATCGATTTCCGATGTGAAACAGCGAGCTTCTATTTTAAAAAATAAAATTGACCTTGAAAAAACCTTGTAGGTAATTGTCAAGGTCAAAGTGAAGGTCACTGTTGAGTTCTTCGTTGAAAGTTACATCAAGAGTGACCTTGATTTCCCTGAAAGCCTTGTTAATTTCTAAGGACCTTAAAATGACCCTGAAGGTTACAATTTACCTATGACTTGGGTACATAGTTGAACCTAGAATTTTTCACGCCTTGTCGATTAAAATAAATATTATTATTAAAATAAATATGCCGATTTAAAAAAGGGGGTTTTCATTTAAACAAATAAAGTTCACCTTGAAAAAAAACTTTGAAGGTCACCTTTAAGGTCAAAATGAAGGTCACCAATGTATTCCTCGTTGAAGGTTACTTCAGGAATTATATTTATTTAACGAATTTTATTGACCCACGGAAAAATTCTCCTATTTCTCTCCCATTAAAATTAAGCCAATCAAATTCGCAATATTTCGTTACTACTTTTAGAATTGATACAAACTGTTATAAGAAATTATGTTGTGTGCAATTCATCTGTGAAAATCTAAAAGGCAGTTCGTACTTCGTAGAAATAGATAAAGTAATGAATAGATACATAATTCACAGGTATTAGGTGTAAAGAAACGGAGGAAATCCAGTAAGAAATGCATCTACCAGGAATTATTACACACAACATTAATTAATAGTTCATAAATACAGTTTAAAAAAACAGTGGCGATAACGCAGTAATTCCCCGATTTCTTAAAGTTGCAACTTATTATCATTCAACACAAACATTTGTATGCTTATCTTTCGAAGACAAGTTGCACTTGTGAAATAGGGGAAACACAAGAATCATCACTTTTCAGTGTATATAAACATCTGGTATAGTCAAGCAGTATCAGTATCATCTTCAACCATCAAGCACTAACCAGAGCAAGAGGTGAGTAAAGCTGTAAAGCTGTATTTGCAACATCATTCTATGTATATCCAATAATGATGGATATAGAATAATAATAATAATAATAATAATAATATTGTTCTAATGCGCTTTTAAACTTTTAGTTAAGAATTCAACATGAGGGGACTTGTAGCACTTTTTACCCTACTTGCTGCATTACTAGCAGTAACATCCGCTTACGTTCCTACTATTCCAAGACCAAGACCTGGTCAGCCAGGTTTTCCTTCTTTCCCCGGACAAGGACCTTTTAATCCAAGGCCACAACCATTTCCCGTAAGTATAAGGAATATAGGACCTTATTCAAGGTTTCTCCACAATAGGATTTTAGAAACCGACGTAACATCAACATTACATGGCGTATAGAAAAAAAAACAAAAAACTATACAGTTTACGTCGTGCGTGCGCATCTATTACCAACTGCAGAATTTGTACTTGTACAGCGGAACACCATCGTAATACAAATTTTGCAGTTGGTAACAGATGCGCGCGCAAGACGTAAACTCTACGCCATTTCTTGGCAATGTTACGTTGGTTTTTAAAATCCTATTATGGAGAGACCTTCAAAAAATAATCGTATTTGCTTCACGTTATCGATTTTTACAAATTTTATTATGTATATTTCAGCGTTTTAGAAGATCTCCTGAGGACGATAAAAATAAAATAACCGTTCACGGACAAAAAGAAGGCGGCCAAACATCTTACAATGTAGATTACGAGCGCAAAATTTGGGAAAATAAACATGGCAGTATCGGTCTCAATGCTGGAGTCAACAAGAACCCTTACCAGAAGCCAGAAAGCCATGTTGGAGTCGGCGGAACCTTCCATTTTTAAGATTGTCAACTGGGATATCTATAAGTATTTTTCGGAACTGAAGAGAGTGAAGATCATAATATAATATGAAGAGGCTGCGAATTGCAACAATTTTGCATATTTTAATGTTATCTTAATGGTATATTCCATCCAGTATGCATTATACATACTATAGTTTTATTACTTATGTACGAGAATTATGACGCTTATAATTATTTGTTAACAGATAGCAATAATAAAATTATTGATTATTATTATTACTAGTATCATTTATTATTCACTATTATTGTTACCCGACGGAGTTTACATAAAGTAAATTATTAATGCATGTCGTGCGACAATCCAGCAAAAGATTACAATTAATTTCAAGAGATTTCAAAGGATTTCATAAAGCTTTAAAATATTTTCTGAATTTTTACGGTAAAAACTTTTAATTTGATAAAGTTTATACATTTTAACTACGCAAATGTGGAGTTTATAGTTAACTGACAATTATAATCCGCGCGGTCTGTACGCGATTAATTTCTCGTTTTTGCACACCTTTTGCTAGCAGAAAAAATAATTGAGAATTTTTAATTCTTGAAATATAATTTGGTGAAATTCCTTTCAATTTCGTAAATTCACTTTATATTTCTTAAAATTACTCAAAGTTCCATTAAATCTAATTAAATCTTTAAAAAAATTCGTGAAAATCTACTAAAATTTCGTAAAATCCCTTGAATGCCTTAAAAGTCTTCAAAATTACTAAATTTGAAATCTTATGAAATTCCTTTCAATTTCGCAAAATCAATTGATATTTTTTAAAATGACTTAAGATTACCCAAAATCCCATAAAGTTTCATTATATCTCTCAAAATTACTCAAAATTCTGGAAAATCTGATATATTCTCACAAAATCCTTTACTGGAAAAAAATATTCTTAAAATTACTTAATATCTTACTTAATTCATAAAATATCTTAAAAAATCGTTTAAAATTTTTTAGCAGCTCGCAATAAAATATCGAATCCCTTAAAATTACTTAAAATACATTAAAATCTAATGAAATTTCGTAAAATGCCAAAAAATGTCTTAAAACTTTCTCAAATTCTTTAAAATTACTTTATAATCCTTTAAAATCTCATAATTTTTCCCAAAAAAATTTGGGATTGGAAAAAATAAGGGATTTCAAAAGTATACAAAATAATTTTTAATTTTTGAAATATAAAAATTTGTAATTCTTAATCTAATTTTAGGAATCTCGATAAATATTGTAAAAATCCTTTTAAATTCCTTAAAATTATTCAAAGTCCTATTAAATCCCATTTAAACCCTCAGAATATCTAATATCTTTCGTTAAATTTTTGAAAATAATAATTATTTTAAGGGATTTTTAAAAGATTTTATAGAATTTTCAGGATTTCATGGAATGTAACGAGATTTCGAATAATTTTAATGGGTTTTAAAGGACGTAAAGAGACTTTAAATATTATCGTAGCCTATTAAGAATTTTAAGAAGTTTCTGGGAATTTTAAGGTAATTTTATTGAGGGATTTCAAAAGAATTTCTATTGTATATATGATTTTTAAAAGAATTTGTAGAATTTAAAAGGATTTCGAAGGTTGTAGTAAAATTTTAACGGAGTTTGGAGATTTTTCTTATTTTTAAAAGGTTTTGTAGAATTTTTAAAGATTTCATGAAATTTGATAAGATTTTCTAAGGATTTTAAGAGATTTTAAATATTATATTAGAAAAGGTTTTTAAGAATTTTTAGAGATTTTTGTGAATTTCAAGAGATTTCTGATTTTAATGGTTTTTGTGGATTTTTCAGGGATTTCAAGAGTTTTTGAGGGTTTTAAGAAATCCTAATGAATTTTAAGCAATTTCGAAGGTTTTCATGAAAATTTAAGTGATTTGAAAAGGGATTTTATATCTTATGAAATGACGAGGAATTTTAAGAGATTTCAAAGGGTGTCAGAGAATTTTAAGGGATTTCAAAAATTTTTAAATGTCGTAATATAATTTTCAGGAATTTTAAAAGAAGTCAAGAGATTTTAATAATTTTCAAAATATTTTATGGAATTTTTAAGAATTTCGTGAAATTGTATGAGATTTCTAATAATTTTAAGGAATATTATGATTTTCAGAAGATTTTATAGAATTTTAAGGATTTCATGAAATTTCATGAACTTTCTAATAATTTTGCTTCCTCATAGAGGAAGCTTTGTAGTGGTGACAAAATCCAGTTTCCTAAAAAAGGTTTTTTTGAACATATTTCAAGGGCAATATATCTAATATGATGATCTGAAAAAATGTCCGGATGTATGTATGTGTGTATGTGTGTCATGATCCAACAATTTCTTGAAAACGCGTAGAGATAAATTGATGAAATTTTGCATAGTTATTCCACTATATACCTAGTTGAATTTCTTACAAGGGTTTAACAAAATATTTAATTTTAAAAGTTTTATGTACTTTTATAATTTTCGTAAAATTAATTTTTCCAATATAACTTCTCAAATATTGAAAATTTAAAGCTGGTGTAAAGGAAATGAAGATTCCTTTCATCGAGACAAATCGATTGACCTATATGATTAATGCATTTCATTAAAAAATAAGGAAGTTATGTTTATTTATAATTTTGAAAGTTAATTTTTCGCTCTATGTTTTCAAATAATCAAAATTTTGAGTTGACGTAAGGAAAATGAATATTCTTTATGTCGAGACGAATCGAGTGACCTGTATGATGAATGCATTTAATTGAGAAATAAGAAAGTTACGGTTAATTGTATTTTTAAAAAAGTAATTTTTCGACTATAATTTCTAAAATAATTTATATTTAAAGCTGATGTAAAGAAAATGAAGATTCTTTGCGTCTAGACGAATTGATTCACCTAAAAGATTAATGCATTTTATAAAAAAATAAGAAAGTTATGCTTTATTGTAATTTTCGAAAATGAATTTTTTGAATAAAACTTCTGAAGTAATCAAAATTTAATGCTGATGTAAAGAATACTTAATGCTTCCTCTATGAGGAAGCAAATCATATTTGCTTACAGGAAGCAAAGTGCTCATTGAGACAGCTAGTTAATAGATTTTAAAGGACTTCTAGGGACCTTAAATATTATCATATAATTTAAAGAATGTCAAGCAGTTTCTAAAAATTTTAAGACGTTTTCACGAATTTTAAAACATTACAAGAGAGTTCTATGAGTTTTTGACTATTTTATGGGGTTTAAAGTATTTTCAAGTTCTCAGTTAATTTTGTTGACTTCTCTAATTTTTAAAAGATTTTGTAGAATTGTTAAAGATTCATGAAAATTTGATAAGATTTCTAAAGATTTTAAGAGATTCTAAATGTTAAGAAATTCAGAGTTTTTTAAATGAATTTTTAGAGATTTTTGCTAATTTTAATTTGGATTTCAAGACATTATGGTTTTAATCGTTTTTGTGAATTTTTAAGGGATTTCAAGAAGTCTTTGGGAGTTTTAAGAAATCCTAACGAATTTTAAAGTATTTCGAAGGTTTTCCTAAAATTATTTTGCGCCATTAGTTTGTTTTTCTTCTTTCAACTTCATTCAAAAACCAATCAAGTTTGTAACAACAATGTATATGAGATTTTCGATACATTTCGTGACACCACTTTTTTAAGATAGGATTTTTTATGATAGGATATTACACGTTGTACGTCTTTCAACGAAAAGTAATAATTACGATTCATCTAAATCGTGTGCGTTGTGGAACAGAAAGGGCATGATGAAAGGAACACAACACGTCGCGTCGCGTAGACTCTCATGTGGTTGGAAAGGTGGACAGTGACGAGGAGGTCCTGGACTTGGCCCCCGTATATTGTTTTTAGACGTTAATGTGGCTGGACGGCTGTCAGGAGAGAAATCCGACGGTTAAAAATGTGAAACGTGCGTCGAGAACGACATTTCTCTAACGAGGATGTATCGCGGCTGTCTCGGTTGTCTGTTCGCAGTAATTTTAATTTTCTCCACCGCTGTCATATTTCCGTCCTCTCTTTCTCCCTCTCTTTCCCGTGCTCTTTTGTCATTATACCAATTTCTGCCTTTCCACTATTACTCATCATACCAATTTAAAAAGTACCATTTTTCAAATTAGAAAGTAAATTAATATACTTCAGGGGAGGCTAACGTTCATGACGATGAAATGTTCGATTCTTTTTGTTCACATAATTTGCAACCTTGAAGTGTTTTGGACACGTGGGTAAAAGGAAATTTTCATTTCAAAACGATTTTTATAATGTTAAGCTATAGTTAAACGGATCCTTACAGAAGCGATTTTAAAATATTTTACGAGATATTAAGTCATTTAAAGGACATTTATTTCGAGAAATTTTAAAGGATTTGGTGAGATTATATTGGGTTTTCAAGAATTTTCAAGAATTTAACGAAATTCCATGGAATTTTGAGAGTAATTTTAAAAAATATTAATTGATTTTGCGAAATTTAAAGGACTTTCATAAGATTTCATAGGATTTTAAGTAGTTTTTTGAGTTATAACGATGGGTTCTGGAATTTGAATGAATTTTAAGGAACAACTAGGAATATCAAAGATTTTATGGGGTTTTGATATTATGGACATTTATTTTTAGAAATTTTAAAGGATTTGGTGAGATTACATTAGATTTTAAGTAATTTTATGGGATATTTGGAAGATTCTAAGTAATTTTAAACGACATTAAGATAGTTAATGAGATATTAAATAATTTTAAGAAATATCAATTGAGATTTTGCGAAATTTAAAGGAATTTCAGAAGATTTTAAGTAGTTTTTTGAGTTATAACGATAGGTTATGGAATTTTATGGAATTTTATGGAACAACAAGGAATATCAAAGATTTTATGGGATTTTGATATTTATTTCCAGAAATTTCAAAGGGTTTGGTGAGATTATATTAGATTTTCAGGAATTTTGGAATTTCATATTTCATGGTATTTTAAGTAATTTTATGGGATTTGATGATATTTTAGGAGATTCTAAGTAGTTTTACGCGAATTTAAAATATTTTACAAAATATTAAGTAATTTTAAGGACATTTATTTCCAGAAATTTTAAAGAGCTATTTGAGTAATTTGAGGAAATGTCAATTGATTTTATTAAATTTAAAGGAATTTCATAAGATTTCATAGGATTTTAAGTAGTTTTTTGAGTCATAACAAGTCGTGGAATTTTAAGGAATTTTATGGAATAACAAGGAATATCAAAGATTTCATGGGAATTTAAGTAATTTTATGGGCTTTAATGATATTTTGGGATCTTCTGAGTAATTTAAGCGACTTCAAGATATTTAATGAGATATTAAGTAATTTTGAGAACATTTATTTAAGAAATTTAAAGTATTTGGTGAGATTATATTGTATTTTCAGGAATTTTCAATAATTTAACGAAATTTCATAGAATTTTGTGTAATTTTAAGAGGTATAACGAAACTTCGTAGGATTTTGGGTAATTTTAAGTAATTTTAAGAAATATCAATCAATTTTGCGAAATTTAAAGGAATTTTCTAGGATTTTTAGTAATTTTAAGGGTTGTAGCGATAGGTTGTGGGATTTTAAGGAATTTTATGGAACATTAAAGAATATCAAGGAATATCAAGTGATTTTATGAAATTGAAAGGAATTTTACCAAATTTTTAATTTTAAGATATTGTGCAGGGTTTTAAATAATTTTAAAGACTTTTAAGGGATTCAAGGGATTTTACGGAATTTCATGGAATTTTAAATACTTGTAAGATATTTAACGGAATATTAACTCATTTTGAGGACTTTAAAGGTATTTTCCGAGATTTCATTGGATTGTCAAGAATTTTAAGACATATTTCATGACATTTCATGGGATTTAAAATGATTTTAAGGGATTTTATGATATTGCTTCCTCATAGAGGAAGCTTTGTAGTGGTGACAAAATCCAGTTTCCTAAAAAAGGTTTTTTTTGAACATATTTCAAGGGCAATATATCTAATATGATCATCTGAAAAAATGTCCGGATGTATGTATGTATGTGTGTGTGTATGTATGTATGTATGTATGTCACGATCCTGCAATTTCTTGAAAACGCGTAGAGATAAATTGATGAAATTTTGCATAGTTATTCCACTATATACCTAGTTGAATTTCTTGCAAAGGTTTCACAAAATATTTAATTTTAAAAGTTTTATGTACTTTTATAATTTTCGTAAAATTAATTTTTCCAATATAACTTCTCAAATATTGAAAATTTAAAGCTGGTGTAAGGGAAATGAAGATTCCTTTCATCGAGACAAATCGATTGGCCTATATGATTAATGCATTTCATT